>CAUYSK010113484.1:0-50741 GCA_963575035.1 Avahi laniger
GGAACTTGATGGTGCCCTTGGGAACCAAATGAGAACCATTATTGTTAGCCAAGGGATTACTCCAAGTTTCTCCAGTGGAAATTCTTTCCCTGAACACACTTGACTTTGAAATATTAACTCATCCATAAATAGTGAATCAAGTCCCCAAGAAGTACCCTTTCTGAGCCTAGAGTTGAGTGAGCATCTCACCTAGGACAATGCCCAGGTGTCCCTTTGGTCCTCCCAAAGCTGTGGCAAGGCCACCAGGCCCCTCTGGGGTTGTGAGTTATGAGCAGCCAGACCACAGCTCAAAGTGGGCCTCTCCTAAACTATTGTGTTTACATATATTCTGTTTAATATGGACAATGAACAGGTCCACAGATCAATTAATAGACATTTAAAAGCATTTACTCAGTCCCCACAACAGTTTATGGAAAGTGCATTTAGAAAGCAATCGAGGTTATTGCCATTCTAAAGTGCTTGGGGATCCCAGATGAAAGGCCCTTGTAACTGGAAAGTATTTATAACTCAAGAAGAACCCCTCCACACCCATGTTATACAACACCAACACCATCCCCTGGCACGCCTGACCTGTCAGTCCACGCAGCATGTCTGTTTGAATTACACTGTAAATTCTATAGGGTGGAGACTTTGTTTTTATGATTTGTAAAGCATCATGAATAACCAGGGCACTCTGTAAATAAATAGAAACCACACAAAACAAAGAAAATAGATGCTATTCAAGGGCCACATTCCCAGTGCATTCAGGAATTCATCCCTTGTTCCAAAGTGCTCAGGGTAAATGAATGTCACTCTGGAGAAGGCCTATGTGGTAGTGTCAGAATCATCCCCCTTTGAAAAGAAGCGTAATGGTGTTTTCTAGTAATTTTATTCATCTTCAGAGACAGTATACAAGAAGAGTCATTGGCGTTGCCCTTGTTAACCAAAGAGGAAAGATTAGTGCACGGAGAGATGAAATGATTTGCACAAAGCCATGAAGCAAACCAGAAGTGAAATGGGATCTTGCCCAAATTTGGTCCTAATTCCAGCTTGTTGTCGTTCCCACTTCTGTAACTGGGTGGCAGGAACTATTCATCAGACGCTCTGTCATGGCTAATGTCCAGCTGTCAGGAAGCGGCTGTGACTGTGGCCACCACAGCACCCTCTTCAGCCATGAAACTGGCGACTGGACACTGGACCTCTGGTCTGGCTGCCGTGGTGCCTCCAGACACCCAGATCTCCCCAACTCGCTTCTCATCATTTTATCTTGCAGGGGAGTCTAGGAAATAACATTTTCAGTGTTTTAAGCTCTTGCGCTAAAGGTAAGGTAAAATAAAGGTCAATAGAGCCATCCACGGTTTTCTGCCATAAGCGCAAAAGACAAGTTGCATGAGAAAGTCAAAACAAAGATTTTTGAAAATATGGGCTGTGTATATGACAAGCAGCACCACCCTATGTTATTAAGGCTCTTTTCATTTGCTTGTGTTTTAGACCCTCAACTAGCCCGTAAGTGTTTGGAAGGTAGGGACTACAATTTATAATCCTTAGTACGCCCCATAGCACTCCTTGCATATAGTAGCAGCTGAATGAATATTTGTTGTTTGCTTTTCAACATGTCCAAAAAGATGTGATAATCTCTGAGCCAGTATGAAGACATATGAAAGAAGAGAATTAGGTCAAAACTTGATTTAGGTTGGGCGCAGGGGCTCATGCCTATAATCCTAGCACTTTGGAAGGCTGAAGTGGGAAGATCACTGAGGACAGGAATTTGAGACCAATATAGCTTGGGCAATATAGAGAGACCTTGTCTCTACAAAACATTTTACAAAATTAGCCAGGCGTGCTGGTGCGTGCCTAGCTACTTGGAAGGCTGAGGCAGGAGGATCACTTGAGCCCAGGAGTTTGAGGTTGCAGTGAGCTATGATGATGCCACTGTACTCTAGCCCAGGAAACAGAGAGAGACCCTGTCTTAAAACAAACACTCACCTGTTTTAGTAGTTAGTAGTTTGCTATAGTACAAAACTTAGACCCATAGGTTAAAGATGCCGGCCAACCCAAGGCATAGTATACAACGGTTAAAAGGGCACCAACAGAATCAGGGTAGAAGACAGAACTTTCTAAACTTGCTAGAAGAAGCACAGCCTTGCTAAAAAGAAGTTACTTGGCTTGTTCAAACACTAGGGCTAATTCTCATGTGGCCCAGAAAGGTTTGAAAGAAGAAAAGACAATAAAGAATACTCTAGAATCATTGCAAAGGAGAAAGTGTCAGTGTTGAATGCCTGCTTCCTTTCTCTCCTTAGGTATAAATTATGGCCACGTGGCCTGTCCAGTTCAGAGGAGAGGACTAGAGATCTATTTATTTTAGATCATTCTGAAGCATTTGCTTTGGGAGTCTGAAATATTTAGTTATGCCTTTGCTCAGGGCATCATTTTATTAGCAGGAGCACTCACAGTAATTGCAAGCTTTTAAATTTATGGTGGAGAGATCATGAGTTTGTAGAAGAAATAAAAACCATACATTCTTGGTTATTTCACAACACGGGGAAAATCACTTACCACCAGGCTAGTAGCTCAGTCACTGGGGGAAAAAGTAACAAACCTTCATAGGAACCAACCTATTGAAGGTGACAAAAGTTGGGATGATTTTCATTCTAAGGAGAGAATCTCAGAGCAGATGTCATTCATTGAGACTGCATGGATTCTGATGACTTAGTACCATTGAATGTTAGAGTAAGAAGATGAAACGTTTTATCTATGTCTTTGGTTTGGTTGTGGGCAAATTCTTGTGATTTTCATTAAATTGTTATAATGATTTTTATTTAATTAACAAATGAAATGATTTCTATAAGGCACTTAGTGCTAGGTACATAGTACATGTTCAAGAAATAGAAAATATTATTTAACAGATACTTCCATCTCATAATTCAGAATATACAGGAATTGTCTCCCCACTATTAGCACACAGTAGTGAGGTTTTGCTCCACAAACTGATGCTCTGAAAGTCGTTTCTTCACAGTAGGGAATTACATATATAGACAGTAAATCATGAGACCACACACTAGATACTTCTCTGTCACCTGGCTTCCAGCTCACTGCTTAAACTCCATGAGAATATTGTTTATATTTCTATCCCAGAGTAAAAATTGTAAACTGTCTGCTAATTGTTTTAGAGAAATGTTAATTTGATGTACAAAGCACGTATCTTTTTAGGAACATATCAATTGCATAACCCAAAGTATACACAAATTCTCTTCCCACTATTTGCCCACATTAGTAAGATTTTGATGTTCAAATTGATGTCCCCACCATTAGCCCCAGGAAGGAAGCAGCCAGGGAGTGGAACTGACAGTCTGAGGAAGAGGAAGAGGTGTCTGGGAGCCTGGGTGCTTGGAGAACCTTCCCCTCCAGGCCCACGCATTGCTAGAGTTCACCTTGTGAACCAAGAAGCCCTAGCCCACACATAACCTTACTGACTTATTCAGCCTTTATAGTTCCCTTCAGGAAAGCATGTAGGTCTTCCCGAGAACTGAGTTTTTATTTTATTTTATTTTTATTTTGAGAAATGAGTTAAGATGCAAGTACCTCTGCAGAGATTGAATTAATCAGGCTGTGCAGGGATGAAATTCAGAGTGGATGCCTGGACTGGGGACCAATGGAAGCGGAGAAGAAGTGGAGCAAGACAGAGGAACCCTGGGAGGTAGGTCGGGAGGCCCATCCACAGCTGCTATGCCTGCTCCCCGGTTTTCCCAGAGAGCCAGGCTATGCCCATGCTCCTCCAGGCAACAATCTTAAAACGAGGTGCAGGCTGCCAATCTCTGGCTGGCCCCAGGAGGCTCTGTAAGCATATATTTAGGGAAGAAAGGAAGAATTTCCTCCTTATCTCGCACAGCAGACCCAACTGGGCCAGCCGAGTCCCTTCTCCAGAGCCTGAGACCAGATAAAACTCCAATCCTAGCACTTTGGGAGGCCAAGTTGGGAGGATTGCTTGAGGCCAGGAGTTGAAGACCAGGCTGAGCAAGAGCAAGATCCATCTCTACTAAAAATAGAAAAATTAACGGTGTGGTGGTACATGTCTGTAGTCCCAGCTACTCAGGAGGCTGAGACAGGAGGATCAGTTGGGCCTAGGAGTTGGAGGTTGCAGTGAACTATGATGATGCCCCTGCATTCTAGCCTGGGCAACAGAGTGAGACTCTGTCTCCAAACAAACAAACAAACAAACAACCGTAAGTGGAGAGCAATCATTAGTGCTGTAACAAGTGAGATCAGACATAAGCAGCATTCTCTGCAGAACCTCATGCCCCAGCCAGCCCTCGCTCCTGCCTACCTCTAATGCCAACCCACTCTAAGGCTGCTGTCCGGGGCAGTTGTTAGTCGAGCAGCAAGAACATCTGTGAAACGGTATGTTCCAGTGGGAGATACTGACAGCAGGGGTGGCTTGGATTTTCAGATTTTACAATAATTCTTCTCTTGACTCACTGTCTCGATGTGGTTAGGTGCACAAAGGGTTAACAGTCCTTGAAGGACTCAGCTGCCAAGTACACTTAATGCTCAGTCCAGCACTCCCGTCTTGTATTCTTACGCTGCTGGAGTGGCCTGTTCATGGCATCTGGTTCCCTGGCAACAGCTTTCATTGGCTCAATCAAAGCCCTTTCTTCTTAAGAAAGCTCCTACTGAGACGCCCACCACCCCTAGAAATCACCGTCTTAACTCAGTGTTTCGGATGCAGCTGGTTTGAAAAACAGCATTTGTGCATGTGAGAGGTTAAAGTGATGACCAGGTTAAGTACACCTGTCTTATGTGAACCTTGCAGTGGTTTTCTACGGGACCAGTTGGAACTTACTTGCTTTTTCACTGGGACAGAGAGAAAGCCTGGGCCACGAAGTTTCCCAGAGCCGGAGTTCTTTGTTCACCAGAAATCCATGAGCCTCTGTGATTCATGACTAGTTGTTTACTGGTCTGATCTGTGATATAACTGCAGGCTCTGTGCTCTGACAAGGGGCGTTGCTGAGCTGAGGAGTTCAGACAACGAAATCCATATTGTGGAAGGCTTGTCCCCAGCCAGCAACAAGCTGGGGAAAGAAGTCTGCCTCCATTAGAACCGGAGGGGTCTGGCAGCTGCTCTACCTTCCCCAAGAAGTCTCTGCAGCTCCAAATTTGCTAAGAATAGCAGTAATAAATAGCAGTTTCATGCAGCATTTGGAAAACAGAAAGGTTAACTAGACTATCTAATAAAGACGGGAATTCTTAGGGGAGATTCTTCAGTCTTACTCAGAAGAGCTTTGAGTTTCCTTGTTTTGTCTAAGGAATAAATAAATGAAAAGCTGCAAAGTCGAGTTCAGGAAGAAGGCAGGCTGTTCTCACTTTTGGTTCACCTATGTCAATAATATATTGAATTCATTTTGTCTTTTTTGAAACCAAATTTCATCTCACACCCAAATTTAATACTCACTGAATCTAAGCACATGGCATATTCAGGAAATAAAGGTGTTCCAAATCCACAGTAGTATTTATGAAAGATGTTGGCTTTTGGCCTGGCCATCCACTCTAGCATCTGTGCTGCTCTAACCTTCTGCTTCCTCAAGAGAAAACAGTCATCTTACTCATGATGGCGAGATGTAACGAGAGAGTTGACAATTCAAAGAGACAGGGTTTGTGACTGCTGTGCTCGAGAGAGAAAACTGAGGTGTGGAAGTGAGCAAAGGTCCTTTCCTGCTGTGTGTGTGGATGAATGGCTCTCTGTGTCTCATCCACTAGCCTGTCTGCAGCTTAGCAGGGTAAGGGCTCTTGGGGGTGCTACGTCATATGTTGTTAAAATATGTTACTGAGGGCACTTAACAAAACAACATGTGTTTGAGAGCTATTTGGGAACCAGGCCAGTCTGTCCCTTATTAGATGTGTAATAGGCAAGTTCTTAATCTCTCTGAGCCTCAGTTTCCTCATCTGGAAAATGGGAATAACAGCACTTTTCATGCAGGGATGTTGCAAGGACTAGGAGAAATGAAGCATCTGGGCTCTGCCTTCATAGATTCTGATTAAATTGTTCTGGAATAGGGCCCTGGCACTGATAATTTTTAGAAGCTTCCCAGGTGATTCTAGTGCTCAACCAGCGTTAAGAACCACATATGCTACATATGGAAGACACTCCATGGCTATTTATTTTTTAGGCTGAGGAATTTCTCAGATATTATGGATTCTTGGGGATGGAGATGAGAAGGAGATCATATTTATAGAAACAAAATTTCTTTACTTCTTTCTCAGATCCAAGAGTTATGTAGAATGGAATGGAGGTATAGTCCAGTGCAGTGGGAACAGTCTATCCCTTTTTTGCCTTTCCAGACAGATCTTAATCAAATCGATTTTTCATTAAAAAAGAAAAAAATTATTGCACATCTTCCATATGAATGTTTTGGTGAGAGATTAAATAGTATAACAGAGATAAATAGATAAATAGCATAGTCCCTAGCCTCATGAAGCTCACAGCCTCGAAAGGGAAATAAGACATGCTATGTTGAACTTACGTGATACTGGGCTTGACATAATTACATAGTAATACCCCAAGATTTTTTTCCTGGGGGAAGTGTAATAGTGTGACACAGGAAGTTTCAAGACACTCTGAGTGGGGGACTCATTTTCAGCTTGGACTCTAAGCAGGAAGTGATTCTTATTCTTTCCAACAAAGGATAGCACAAAGACCAAGAGAATAAAAATACAGAACCCTTAGTTAGAGCATTGACCTTTATACCACACAGCCATTTTCATTAGTTAGTAAAACAGACAGCAAACATTTGTAGGGCATATTTTTTTAAGGAAGAAAATCTTTTGAATACCTCCATTGAAAGATGAGTGGTACTTACAGGCTGTATGTAGAGTAAATATATAAACAAAGACAGAACTTTCTGTCGTTGATAACAAGGTGATGTGTAGCCCAAAGCAATGTGGCACACTGGGTCTTGAAATCCCAGAATCTGCAAAAAGATTCCATGTGGATCCCAAAACTGTTCTCTGGGGCACACTGTTGTGAGTTTTTACTAATTCTTTAGAGCGGAGAGAGAAGAGATTGGTGTTAGAACCTCTTGTGGCTTTGGAGTTAAATTCTGTACAAGAATATAGCATAGGGATGGCAAATAACATTCCTATTACATACCAAAACCAATGGGTTGGTAGTGGCTGCCTGGAACACTTGATTGGGAATAATATTAGAGAGTTTTGGCCTAAAATAGAGTAAACTAGTGTGATGTCTTCCACAGGTAAGGGGGTGAGAGTGAGTTGTGATCTATATGCTGAGCTGTGCCAGCCTGATGTTGTAAACTGTACAGAATTCTCATTACAGGGTATGGATTTAATCATTCTTAAAATTCCTTTTGGTGTCAACCTAAAGTGAAAAGTTAAAAAACTATTCCATTTATTATATTAACCCTAGTTCCTCAATTCCAAGATGCCATATATTTTAACTATACTGCTGATTTAATAACAGATCTTCAGGAGAAAAAACACTATAATAAATATGAACACTAAACATAATATTTATCCACATATTCTTTTTCAGCACCCCATTCATTCAGTGTTTGAGAATAAAGCTCTTTCAAATTTAGTCTATGGATTCTTCCGAATCATTTGTGGCCATTGGCAGTTGTGTATGGCATCTGTCATAGGGATTCTCTGTTTCTCATCCCCTGGGCTAGTGATCTCAGCCTCCTTAGCAAATGTAGGCTGGACAGTCTAAATTTTAGCCATTGTGGAATACCACCAGGCTTTCATTTGTATTTCCTGTTTGGTTAAACTTATAGTTTTGTCCTTCCCTTAATTAGACTATTCATTTCTAGAAGGTAAACAGCTTCTTTCAAAAGTCACTCAGAAGCTTCTGAAAGATATTTGGCACCTGATGGTGACTTTGCAATGAATGAGTTGATCACACTGAACTCCCTTAACTTTAAAACTTCTGCTATGTCTCCTGAGATATCTGTCAATTTTTGTTGTATGTGATCACAGCGCCCATTGTGTAGACTGGCAATCCTCTTCCCGTGTCCTCTGAAGTGCTTGGCTGTTGTTTTGCTAGAAGACTTGAAAGTATAGTCATGCCTTCAGCAATAAATATTTGCTTCACTTACTGTAAATATGCCTCGCTAAGTTCTCCCATGGGCAGGCAAGAACAGCGTTTTCTCAACTTACACTCCTGCCAGCAGGTGGCAAATTCCTTTTGACATAAATTATAAACTGCATTCCAATTTTAGAAATATAAAAAATGTGAACAAATAAGAGTCTGAGAATAAAGGAAATAAAGCAGATGACTAAATGAGGCAAACCCTGGGTATTCGGGCCAAGATTCCAGTGCCCAGAGTAAGGAACCGAGGTAAGCAGCCTCCACTCCCACCTCAGCCCCCTTACAGAATGGTCATAAAGGGCTTCGTTGTATCTGGGTGTGCTGCACGGAACACACACACAATACACAGTGGACAGTCATACAAGATAGAAAATGTTAGGCTGTGTAAGAGAGGGATGCAGAAAATGCTCTGGGAGTTCAGAGAGGGATAGGGTACTTCAGCTTGCATAAATCATGGCAGGGGAGCAGGTGGCTTTCAGCTTGGTGTTGAAGAACCTGGTACTGAACGGGGCCATGTGAAGGGAGGCAGCCTGCGGTGGCCATGAAAAAGCTGCTCTCAGATCCTCCACTTCGAGGGGCATGATTATCCAAGGGCCCTGGCTGCTGGGCTCTGAAATTCACCACATTCGCGCTGAGGGCGAGCTTCCCAGAGGCAGCTCCCAGCTGACGACTGAGTATGCCAGAGATGTTATAGCACACAGGCTCGATTTTGGAAACTCTGCAGATGTGGGACTCCTCTGAGGGTCACTTTGGCTAAAGGACTCCCAGTAGCCTAGTGAAACTTTCTTAGAATCGCACAGCCGTCTAAGATACTTCCAGGCCAACCTTCCTTCCCTCTCCCTCTCCTTCGCACAAGCCAGACCTGTGCCCAGTCTGACGGTTCTGGCTCTCTTCCCACTTTCCCTCACAGGTGTTTTCCCAAATAAATCTCTTGCACATCTAATCCTGCCTTGACATCTGCTTCTTGGAGGTCCCGGACAGACACGCAGTCCTTGTGGAGATGCCAGGTAGGCGTCCCCAGTGCATTCCAAACCTACCGTCTCCTTTCTCAATTACCACTATTTTTTAGAATTTGGCTCTATTGGATATTCTCCAGGATAAGAGACTTATTAGGCAGTAAGCAGTGCACATGGAAAGTCCCACGGAGAAAAGTAAGCAGGCCTAGAGGATAATTAGAAAAAATCCTAATTTTTTTTCTGATTATTATAATTATTTTAAGTTTTTTTTTATTGGAAGGGCATATTTTATTAATATGACTCTTGGTTACAAATGACAGAAACTCAATGCAAACTAGATTAAGGAAAAGAGTTTATTCTCATGATGATGACATTGAGCTGCATCTTGGGGACAGCAGAAGGAGGGACCTGAGTGCCATTAGTGTGTTGCTGCTTCTCATATCTGGGGCCCATGAGGCAGCCACTAATGACATCTGGATGCTGCATATAACAGCCCGGGGACATAAAGAGAGATTAACTTCTTTTCAATTCCAGTCATAATTCCCAGGGGAAAGCTCAGCTTGGTCCAGCATGGGTCAGCCACCTACTCTCACATCAGTCAACCGAGGCTGGGGGCTGGTGGGAGAAGGGACCGTGATTGGTCTATGTTATACCAACATGGTGGAGTCCGTGTGCACTCTGTCTGGAGGAGGAAGGGAGGAGGGCAGCTGAGAAGAGCACATCATATTTATACTACACAGAATATGTTTGCAGTGTCACCGCTGCTCAGCTACGTACAAGCACCCAGACCTCACTCTTCTGCACATTGCTTAACAGCCTCTGAGCAAGAGACAGGACGGGGGTGAATTCAGGCCAGGGTGCATAGCTCTTGGATTTGATTCGTGTGGATTTTCAGAGCTTCAGCAAGAGGCTTCAGCTCCATTAGGGCCTGTAACCCCAAAGTTGCTGGAAACCCTCTCCCCTCTGCCCCAGATCATCAGATGTGCTGGGCTATACCTTCAGGTATATTCCTGATCAGAAGGAATCTGCGTGGCATAGTTAGTGTCAGGAGACCTGAGTTCTTATCTTGGTTATGTCCTTAACTAGCTGTATGCCACTTGGTCCCTCTGCACTGAAATTTCTTCAGCTCTTCAACTGGGGAATTGGACAGTGAAGGTCACTACCAACTCAGAGATCCTATGATTCAATACATTGTCAGTCGGTAAAGAACCTGCTGGGTGTTTGCTTAGTACTACCTTCTCAATGAAACTAACTTCCTTCCTTCTGTACTTCCTTTCTTCCATCTTCCCATCCTGCTTTCTCCTTTCTCCCTCTTTCCCTTCTTTCCTTCCTAACAAACTATTGAACAACTGGTATGTGACAGGCACTGTGCTATGATTTGGACATAAAATATAAACAAAACCCAGTCTCAGCTCTCAGAGAGCTGAGTCTACTGGGGTAGCAGACATATAGTTAGATAATTAAAATATTACATGATAATGCTTGGTCACAACCAAGAATATTTCTAGGAGCAAGTACTTCTTTCTTGCACCAATCATGAATTTTTTCTTTTCTGTAATGACATACTGGCATTTGTGCAGGAAGTGGCATTTTCCAGTTCTTCTTGAGAATACATTGGATACAATTAGTTTTGGTTGTTATAGTCATTCTGTCAAGAAAAATAAAATGATTTTTGGAGCTAGTGCATTCATTTAACAAATATTTTTCATTTAACAAATATTTTTTTGAACATCTAGTGTGTGCCAGGCTCTGTGCCAGGAGCCTTGATGAGATGACAGGCAAATAAACAAAGAAACAAAAAATGTGTAATTACAAGTTATAGTGAATTCCAAAAAGGAATTGAACAGGGAATTTAGATGTAGAATAATCGAGATGGGGAGGTACCTAATTAGACAGTGGAGTTGGTGAAATCCTCTCTGGGAAGGGGACATCTCAGCTAAGACCCAGAGAAAGAATGTTCTTGCTGTGCTAAGGGCAGGAAGAGGGCCGGAGCAGCATTCCCAGACCGATGCCTTGAGGTAAGGAGACCAGTGTGTCCTGGGGACACTAGGCAAGGGGGAGGGTGGTACGAGGTGGGAGAGGGTAGGTAGTGGCCAGGTCATGTAGGGCCTTGCGAGTAAGGGGTTCACACTGGGGAGCCATCGAAAGTTCTGAAGCAGCAGAATGAGTTGATTGGCTTTGTTCTTTAAAAAGGTGGTTCTGCCTATGGGACATGTTCCATCATCTCCTGACGTAAGTGTCACACTCTTGTATACACATTTAGGGATATGTTTTCTGAGGGTCGTTTGGCAGGGTCCAAGAGAACAAGAGGAGAGGAGAAAAGAAGCTCTTTAGTTGTCCTGGCTCAGCCTGGTCCACTGCATTCCTTGTCTCAAGTGAACTGAGTTGCCAGACGGTGACATGAGAGTTGCTTTCTCTTCTGCTCTGACCTATGGTGCTCCAGTTTCTGGAAAGGTAAAAGCAAAACAGGAAAAAAGAGGAAACTGAGATATAAATGTATGGTCCTTTCCAGAGAGAGCTATTGGAAATACAGAATGATTTAGAGAACAATATAGTATATGACCTCTTGTGCAGGACAACTGACTGCCACTACTGTTCCCAACTGGCTCGGCCAACCCAGGTACTGTCCCCACCTGGCTCGGCCAGGAGGGCTGGGGGAAGTGCAGCCAGGTACTTTGGGATGGCAGTGGACAGACTGTGGATTCTGGAGTCAGACAGGTTTAGGCTCAAATACTAGCCAAATTTGTCATATGAACTTGGACTGGTTATTTAACCTCTTTGAACCTCATTTTCCATATCTGTAAAATTGGAATAATACCATTAACCTCGCTATAAATGTGCCAAACTAATGGTAGCTGGTATGATTTTATATGTATATGTAAACAGAGAGAGAGATTCTGTTAGGCCTCCGGAATCAAACAGGCTTCGACATTTTCACCTCTTTCACAGTCTCTACCTTCCTTCTCACCTAAAACTCCCTCTAAGGAAAATGTCAATTTACTAGAGCTTAGAGTAGTGAGGAACTTCAAAACGTGCCTCTGCTTTCAAGTGGGTAATGGATTATTTTTATTTTGCACCTTATTAAATTCCTATGGAATGTACTCATTTTTAGTAGGCAGCTGGCAACGCTGCTTCTGGGAATTTGGGAGCACGGGGAGGGGAAAAGTCTAGTGCTCTCCTGCCCGCCTTTATCGCAGCTCTGCCAGGCTGACTTAATATCAGTTTCCGAATCGTCACCATCAGTTCCTATGGCACCAGCCTTTGGTGCCCTTAGTGCTTTGAGCACGAGGATGGTGGATTTCGGAAATGTCCTCTGTTATCTCCCCGCGTCAGCTCCGTGCTGGGCTCCTCAACTAGCCTCCTAGCCCTCGGCACAGACTACTGCCTGGTGAGGCTGCCTTTGAAAGCTGGTGTTTTGTTGGTACAAACTCAAGCCACACGCCAGCCCAGCCAAATAGGGTTGCAATGGAAAGTAGATTCCAAAGCTGCCCTTGGAATGTGAATTTTTCCTGGAAACTTTCCATGCAGCCTATTAGAAAACAGCCGGTATCAACATATTCACACCAGGAGTCAATTAAAGAAACCCAAATTATTGCCATTCCAATAAACGATGATCTCTCTTCCTTTTCAAATAAACTTGTTAGGATGGCCTAAAAGCCAGGTCTAATTACACCATCAGATTGCATAATTCTGATTAGAAGCTTTTTGTCTACTTTAATTAATTTTCTCCTGTGATCAGAGCTATTTTTAGTAAATGTTAAATATGTACTTAAATAACTTCAACGTATACCTTTTCTAAAACCTACTGGGGTTCTCTTTCATTCATCCTTACTCCTTTCTGATGAGGCATGAATGTTCCGAGGACACAGTATTTGGAAAAGATCTAGGGAAACACCATGCCTTCATAATTGAGCCTATGATATAATGTATCCCGGGTACAGATACATAGATCACATATCATAGGTCAGAGTGGGAGGTCATTTAAGGTGGTTCTGAGTAACCATTAATTGGCCCACTGGAGGGAGAAGGAGAGGAAGTGAAATGGTAGGAACATTAGCAGTAGATCATAACTGCAGCTTTCAAACCTGTCTGAAATAGGACCTTCCAAGTGCAATTGTTCTTACCAAAGAGTCTCTTCCCCTTCTCCTTCCCTCCCATACATCAACACAATTTCCTCTTTCCAAAGCGCATCTCTGTCCATCCAAAAGTATTGAGACCTGCCATCCAAATGGTTTAGATGCTGATCATATGGGTAATAGAATGTATGTTACTCACCTTTACTTAGCACAGTGCCTGGTACATAATAGATGGTACATATATTTATGCTTCTGGAAGGAAGGAAGGGAGGGAGGAAGGAAAAAAAGAAAGGAGGGAAGGAGGAGGGAGGAATGAGAGAAGAT
Source organism: Avahi laniger (assembly GCA_963575035.1). NCBI lineage: Eukaryota > Metazoa > Chordata > Mammalia > Primates > Indriidae > Avahi > Avahi laniger. Next base: position 13,437 of record CAUYSK010113484.1, read on the forward strand.
TCTCATACTGTGCATGGTTGGGGTTCAACAATCTCTTTGAAAGGTCATTCTTCTGGTTGAAAAGTATGACTGGTGAAATTTGGGGAAACATAGTTTGACCAAATGCAGAGCACTGGCTAATGTCATATGTCAGATACCTTCAGTGTGCATGAGGAGTGGGTAATTGTGGGTGAATTCTTTTTCCTTTGTAGTGGGATTCCTTAAGGGTCTGAGTTAAAATTTTATGTCATCTTCATGTTGATGAGAGTTATTGTGATTATTTTATGTTTCTCTCAGTTTACTATATCCTTGTCAGTTCTGATGATGAAAAAAAGCTTCCTTGAGATTTTTAAGGAACAAATTTCCATAGAGCTTGAGCAATTGCTTTATTTTTTTTCCCTCTCCTGGGTTCAGGGGTAGAAAATGTTAGTATGAAGCATTTCAATTTGACTACAATTTACTAATTATAGAAACTACTCTTTTCTTTTTGTTACTCTTAATAAGTTCTGAAACCAATGTCCCTGAAACCAGTGGTATCAGGTTTTTCTCCTTTTTTCCCATTGGGCAAGAGCAGCAGAAATAAAGGGGAAATCCTATGTAATCATTCCCAAGAGGAATAAAAGATCACAACCACCAAACATGAAATAAGACTTATTTTTCCGTTGTTATATTTGAATAATTCGCATTGAAGTTAACACACACTGTGAAGGAAGAATTCCCTGAAGATTCCTGGTTCAGTATGTATGTACAAAGAGATTTGGTGCTCCCTGTTAGCAAAGGACGGGGCCTTTCATCAAATATAGTCAAATGATCTGTTTGCACTGCTCAAGGGGAGGCGATAGGGTTCACTTATCAGAGTCCCCAACACTGGGCGGCAGGAGACCTCCCACACTCTCTGCCTTAGAGAAAGAACCGAATTTGGCCAAACAGTAGATAAGGAAGAGGACTCACCGCTGTGGCTGGATCGCTGCTGGCCCAGCTGAAGTTTGATAATGTCTAATAATATCTTATGTTTACATAGGGACCTTTTCCTGAGGGCAAAGTGCTCTGCCAGCATTATCTCATTAACCTGTCCTTTGACCCTAAACGCATCCACATTTTACTGGGGCAGGGGGTGACTAGAAGAGAGAGTGAACAAAAGAATTAGATGGCAAAGCTGGTTTGGAATTCAGGTCTCTGCATTTCTGGGCCAGGTTGCTCTGCTTCAGTCCACCAGCCCTCAGGAGAGCCACTGAAGCCCGGTCCAGACATGCAGGCCTCACAATTTCGTGTGGCCTGATTTAAAAAGGAGAAACAGCTTGGTTGCCTTTCTCTGTTCTCAGTGTGTCCAAAGATAAGGTGAAAAATCTACCTGTATCTTCTAACTCAGGAGTTCTTCATCTTGGTTCATTGGGTTTTGTGGGGGTGGAGGTCGGGTAGGAGGAAATCATCTACAATCTTGCATGAGTGTGACTACACTTGTATTTTTCTGGGGACTGAGCCCATAGTTTCCGTCAGATTTTCTAAGGAGCTATGATTCCTTGGAAAGAACCTCTGGGTTCTTTGTTTTGTTCTCTTTAGTTCTGGTAAGGTATTATAGGTAGCTTATACCAAACTCACTGTTTCCAGTTAGGGTTCCAACGATATGTTCTGATCTAGTTATGGAGTCATAGGGCAGGAGAAACTGATTTTGGATGATAGCCTATAAATCATATTTCTAAGAGTGCTACTACTTTATTTGACTCCAAATAATCTCCCACAGGTGATCCATTCGTTCTTCTGTTTATTTATTCAACTAATATTCACTGCATACATTGCTCTCCGAGGACTGCTGTAATGAATTACCACACAGTGGGTGGCTTAAAACAATGGACATTTATTCTCTCACCGTTCTGGAGGTGGGAAATCTGAAATCAAGTGTCCATAGGACCATGCTGTCTCTGAAAGCTCTAGCGGAGGAACTTTCCCTGCCTCTTCCTAGCTTCTGGTGGTTGCTGGCAATCCTTGGGGTTCCTTGCCTTGTAGACACGTCACTCCAGTCTCTGTCTCTGTCGTCACATGGTGTTCTCCCTGTGTCTCTTCTCCTCTTCTTATAAGGATAATCCTCAGATTAGATCAAGGGCCCACTCTACTCCAGTATCACCTCATCTTAACTAAATACATCTGCAATGACCCTAATTTCCAAATAAGGTCACATTCTGAAGTTCTTGGAAGAACATGAATTTTGGGGGGACACTGTCAAACCTAGAACAGAGCACCTACTCTGTACTGGATATTACACTAAGCACTAAAAGTGGAATGTAAGAAAAATCACTGCTCTTTAGGCACTAACAATATTTAACGGCCTTGTTTGATTCTTCTTTTTTTTTTTTAAGTCCTGTGGTACCCTTTCTCTTTGGGATTCCTTTAGTTTTCTAGGGTGATGCAGGAGTAGTGAGGGGCCAGGACTTCACTCTGATTTCCTTCTGGACCCAGGTTCCTGCTCATTTCTGTAGGGAGCTAGAGAGCTGGAGTGCATCCAGGAAGGGGCTTAATAGCTTTCAGTGGTCATAATAGCTACAAATTCTCCCTTTCCTCAAAAAATGTATTCGTGTGATATGTGAGCATGCAGGGCAACTGCCATAGATCCCCATGACCAGACCGCTCTCTGCACAGCGGGAACGGCGGAGAGCCAGGCAGAGATTACGGCAGGCCTGTGGACCGTGCCTAGTGTTTTAAAGAAGGAAGACTTGCATTGACCTTGATTCCCTCTGGCACAGGCTGGGGGCAAATGGAAGGAGGGACCGAAATGGAGTCAGGGAGGCCAGTTAGAGTGATCGAAGCAAGAGGTGGTGGTCACCAGGAGGGACTAGATGCGACATGGGCTGGCTGATCGCAGGGGTTGAGGAAGAGGACAGAGTCAAGGATAAATTGCAGTTTCCGGCAGAGTACGACATACAGCACCAGCTGTTGGGTCTCGACCTATTCACCTTGTTCAGGCAGAGGCTCTGTAGGCACCAAGAACCTGCAGGGCTGCAGGGGACAGCTGTAGAGCAATCCAGGGGAAATCCAGAGCAAATTAGGGGAAGCACCGTTTTCTTTTTCCTTGTGACCTGCCCTCTCTCCCCTGAGGCAAGTCCTGTGGAGGGACTACAATAACTGGCTCTCTGTTAGAGAGGTGCCCACTCACCCTATTCTTCCCACGGTGCTGGTGGGGAGGCTTTTAGACTTTTCCTTTCTCCTGGGAGGGAAAGGGGACCCCTCACACTGTGGGGGGAAGGAGCCCAGCTTGGCCATGGGACATGCTTGGATCCTTGACCATCTAAGCACCATGTACTCAACAACTGAGCTGAAGATATTTCCCCAAACTGGAATAGTGATGACCTTTCTAATGCTTGGAGGAAGTCATTAGTGCATCTTTTCCAAGCAACTCTCAAACTCCTTAGGAAATCTGTCATTATCTCTCAATTCCTTCATCTTCAGGGGGAGTTTGGAGCCTGAACACAGGGGGAAGCCTTGGGGAGCACATGCAGTGAGTCATCTGGAGTTGGCTGCTGACCTGGAGTCACTTTGCCCTGGGGTGCTCTTGTTGGGCTCCCCCGTCAGCCTTTTATGTGGGATCCCAAGGAGATGAGCTAAATTGAAACCTGCTTCAGCTCCACCAGTCTGTCAGCTGCACTGGTGGCCATGATCCTTCTGTGACACCCTGTCACGTGGGAGGAGGTCATTAAACACGGATCATGGAAAAGCAGGGTCTAATTCCCTGCTAACAAGTAACACATGAGTTGGAATAAATGTATTTGAATCACAAAAAAAGCTAATCGCAGTTTTAGTAATATTTAAAAGAGACGGGGGAGTCTATGAATACCAACAATTCAGCAGTCAGGGTTGGGAAAAAATGCAGGAAGAGGGATGCAATAGAATATAGGAATCAAGGGGTCTTGGACAAGTTACTCTTGGTGTCTCTCAGCTTTCCCTATCTTTAAAATGGGGATAATAGTGTCTATCTCAGAGAGTTGTTGAGAGAATCACATGAGATAAGATGAACAGAGTGCTTAGTACCCTACTTCTGTGCCTGGTACATCAAAACCCTCAATGAATGTTACGTATTATAACTCTGGGGTATAGGGAATGAAAGTAATGGTGGAAAGTCAATTAATAGTTGTCAAAAGAATGATTAAGGAAAGGTGTCAGTGGCTCAAGAACAGGGCTGTGTTCAAAATTTTCTCTTGCTATCTTTTGCTCCTTTCTCCTTCCTGGGTTTTCCCTTTGATCTTTCTCTCTCTCTTCTTCTTTTTTTTTTTTTTAACACATTCCATCTTTGTGTTTCCTTTTTCTTGGTTCAGAGTGACAGGTAAGAAGGATCTCTAGGTTAAAAGAAGCGTCCCCAAAGAAAATGAGGCTAGCTCCATTCTAAATTTTCGTAAAGGCCAATCCTGTGGAAAAGGCTATATCTGGGTTAAATTTCTTCATTTAAAAAATCAAATAGTCGGGCAAGGACAACATATGTAACCTAAACATCTGTACCCCCGTAATATGCTGATATTAAAAAAAAAATCAAATAGCCACGATTAAGAGACATAATGTTTACTCCTAACCCTGCAACAACTGTCTTGGAGGTAGAATCTGTTAAGTATTTCCATACGCAGAGTCATCCAAACTTGATGTTCTGACTAGCAGAAATTGTGTTTTATAATTTAAAAATAATAAAAGGCAATTTAGGTAGCATTCTGACTAGACAGCAAAGATGATATTTAGATTTTTTTTCAATAGCCACTTCAACTGCTCAGATTTCAGTAATCCTGAGAGACAAGCCCAGAGCAGTTATAAATATATAATAGTGGTAGCGTACCCTGAAAGGGGACTTAGTTATCTGAAGTAAACATTTTTTGCAACTTGTAGACCGGAAACCACTTGGTGAATGGAGGAATTGTACGTTGCCTTCCTCTCATCAGAGATGAACTAACTGAATTTCCTTGCCGTTTCATTTAACTCTTAGTAAAATGAGATTCCCACCTGAAATGAAGTACAAACCCAGTTGTTAGGGCATTCCCCTAAGTGGACCCTGAATGGAGGACTCAAAAAGTTTAATTTTTAGCTTTCTTTTTTGTCAACCACTTGTGCTGACAGTAAGATGAAACTTCTTTGTGCTTGGGAGGATTTGGTTTGGTTCGAAACATTTGTTCTCATTTTCTGGGGCTCTTCTGCCTTTATCAAGCCATTTGGCTTTTGAAGAATGTGCAAGAAGGACTAGCAAATGCATGCTATGCTGGAAGCCAGCAGTACCAGTGACGAATTAATATGGCATTGACTTTTTCCTAAGGAAAATGTGCTATTTACTAATTTGACTCCTCGGAAATGGTAAGTGCAAATAGTGATGAAAATGTCAACAAATCATCCTTAGAATGGACTCTTTATGCTAAAAATTAAATAGTCTCATTTCCAACTGGTATGTGTCTTTGTGTGAGGGTATCAAACGACATCCATTTGACATCCATGTGAACCGTCATGGAATGAGACCAGAAGGTAACAATGAGAAATGCAGCATTTCAATGTTAATCATGAGAAATAGTCTTTTAATCACAGATGAAATAAAAAAGATCTTACCTTAACGTTTAGATTTTCCCTCCTTAAGTCTGCCTCCCTTTACATCAGCAAAGTCCAGCTTGAACTATTTTCCCCACAAGATGCCTTTTATTAATATTTAAAATAGTCTTCACATTCACACACACCACCACCGCCAACAACAACTACCCTTTCATCTTTTTTATGCATGACTTAATTTTCTGTGAGAATGCAGAATTTCTAAGCAATCTAAAGCTCACCTAGGCCCTGGATAAACTGAAGAATAAACCCTAGCTCCCCCCGCTATCTAACTAACATCAGACTTTAGTTAGTACATCGGCAGACAGCTGGACTGGGTAAAGCCTTCAGGTTTCTTATTTACCAATTTCTGCCATGAAGTCCCTTATAACTGGAATTTTCCATCTATTGGAAACCCAGCTATCAGGCAAATGTCGGAAACCTGCAGAGGCACAAATGCCAAAAGGGAGGTGCCATAACCTTGGGGTGCAAAATGCTGTTTTTCACCCTGACTTTCAGCACCAGTAGAAAGGCAATGCCCCACTTCCTTCTCTGCAAATGCACTGGATTTGTTGTTGAAATGCATAAAATTCTTTTTCTTTTTCTTTTTTTTAGGATAGCAACAACAAAAAGAGTGTTGCCTTTAAATTTACACTTCCTCTAATCTACCTACATTCTCTGCAATTGTTTTCACTCTTTCCCCCAAATGGGTTCTTGCTTGTTAAAGAGCACTTCAATGGGAAGCAGACCTGAAGTAGCTCTCATTCTACCACCTTAGGGCCCAGTTAAATTCTCTATGCCTCAGTTGCTTTTCTGTAAGCTGGTATTTAGGGTAGGGTATTTAGGGTAGGGTACTTGCACAACTCTCTCTTGAGCACATGTCCAACTCTAACGCTCAGTATGATTCCGGAAGTTCATATTGAGAGCTTGTACAATGAGAATAATAATTTCTATCTCACGATGTATGGATTAAATGAGTTAATATAAGTGCTTAACACAGAACTGGCTCATAGTAAGCAGACATTAAATGATAGCTGTCAATATTATCATTTTATCATGGTAATTATGATATATGATAATAATAATGTGAATATTTTTGTGATTCCCCACAGGCCTTCAGGAAGGGGGTTTCTATGGTGTTAGGGTTTGTTATGCTCCCATCCACTGACTCAGCAGTGGGAAGACAGTCTGCCCTGGTCAGCAAGAAGGTGAGCTTTCCTACTATGCTCCTGTTCCCTCTTCAGAGCTGCCCTGTTCTGGAAGGGGCAGAGAAGGAGCCCTTAGCAATGAGGAGGCCTCCTAGGGACTCTTATGCCAACCCCGGAGGAGCTGGAGAGGGTGTCTGGGAAGTACCCCCCCATGCTCATTCTTGCTGTCTGGCCTAAGACCCCAGTGCAGAAGCTCCTGTAGGGCCAGACCTGGAAGCATCCAGCCCTTCAGAATTTAAACAGCATTTCACCTTCTGCTTCTCAATAGGCAAAAAAATACATACTTCCTGGGGACTAGCACTGAAAAATCCCCTCCTCAACTCTATTCTGTCCTGATGGAAGTTATTCCCCTCTCCCCCGTTTTGAATGGTTCTGGATTAAATTAGAAACAATAATAGAGAATGGAAGACATTAAGACCTCAGTAAATATTGGTAGCATGGTGATTATGGGTGCAGCTGAGAGTCAATCTTGCAGCTCCCCAGCTCACCTTTTAGAGTATGGGTTTCCTCACATGTCGAATGGGGAAAAATTATACTTGCCTCCTAGGGTTGTTGTGAAGAATAAATGAGATAATTATGAATTCATAATAATGTTGGCATTCATTGATCACTTACTGGATGCCAAGTACTGCGGATGGGGCTTTGAGCCCATTATCTTGACCACTATACCATACCGTACCCAGGGCTTAGCATATAGTCAGTGCTCAATACATGTCAGCATATTATCCACGAAGTAGAAAGAGCCAGTCTTCACTGCCGTTGGTGCCATGTCTGAACCACTGTGCTCCCTTTCACAAAGCTGGTCCAAATGCCCCACCCTTTCCTTCCCCCTCTCAGGTCTCTCTACTTCTGACCTTGCCACATCTTCAGATCCTACACTCTGGGGCAAAGATGGCTAGATTCAGAGTTGCTGGGAGACTTGGGTGGATCCTTCACTGTGGCTTGGCCTGCGATTACTTGTGACACTGAACAAGCTGCTTTTAGCCTCAGGACTCTGGTTTTCCCATCTTCCCAATGTGATCAAGATAATGATTTCCATTCGTTGGTACTGCAGGACCCTGGGTGTCAACACAAAGCACAGTGTTTTCTGTCCACTCCCCACCCCTCCCTCCAGTGGCTGGTACAGCAAATCAGTGAGGTGAGGAGGGTGTGCTATTTGCAGGTTAGAGCTCGGGCTGACACTCAGAATAGCAAGTTCTAGCAGCCATTGTGCTAAACGCAGGGCTAGCACAGCACCTGGCACATTGTGCATCCTCAAGAAACCATCTGTTGGAGCTGAAGATAATTTAGGATTTCAGTTTAAGGACGTGTTCTCTACATCTGCTGCAAAAAGCTGCTACGACCAGCTGCCACCCATCCCTCCTTCCAGCGACTCCAGACCGGGAAACCGGAATTAAATGCTATATACTATTTGTTTTCCTTTGGAAATTAACAAATATGATTGCTGCTAGGTTATAATGCACATGCTTTCATTGTTGGTACTGTATTTCCTATTCCCTTTCCCACATACTCTCCCCAACATACTTTTCCCTTTGTTTAAATTGTCCTCTAGAATCTGCAAGGCCAAGCTGAAGTTTAGGGATCAAATTTTCTAACAGCAAGTGGTATTAGGTTAGATCAATTGAACAGCTTGTCTTTATTCATGGGCTATATGGAAGTTTATCTCCTCACTCCTCTTTCCTTTGTCCCTGCCTCCTAAATGCCCTTTCTTGCTCCTTATCTGCCCATCTCTCAGAGACCACATCTTGCACTCTAGGCTGAATCTGATGCCAGGGCCAAGCAGCATAAAGAGTTTTTTTTACAGGTGGGAAGCATTAGTGGAAGCTAACTAGCAAAAGAGGTGGACTTGAGCTCCCTAAAAGGTTATTATAATACAAAGTGAAGTAAACTCCCAGCTAAAGCACACCTGAACTCCTCACAATAGCTTCGATTTTATTCTGTTAGCTTGAAGATTTTTGAAGAAGAGAAGCATTTAAGTTTTTGCCTGGATATAACTGATCACAACCCAAAACCGCTGCCTTATTATGTCAGCCGTTTAAAATGTAGATTCAACACTGAAATACCCAGCAACAGAAATTCCGAGATAACGAGACTGTGGCCAAACCTGGCTGTGATGTGGATATGGTCTTTGAGAGGAACCAAGAAGATCCCATGCTATAGAACCCCTTGGGTTTTGAGGAAGATGAACTGTCAGATGGAGGAGTGCAACTGCCAATGGAGAGGAGTGAGGATGGCAGAGTAGCTGGTTCTAGAAACTGGACAGCCTCAAAACTTGGGTTTTGGCTTCAGGAGACAGTAGCATGGTAATGGTTTTACTTTTTGAATTGGCTTGCAAAGGCCAGATTAAAGTTCATTTGCCTTGAGCACATACACTGGCTTGGCTGGCTGAAGAGTGGGACACACTGCCCTATAGGAGAAAAAAACCAACCAGCCAGGGATTTCAAAATAGCTGTGGATGATTCATAAATGAATGGACCAGTTTAGTACTTCACACAGTGCTTGTGCTTGGACTCACAGGATGCTGGAGGAAGGCCTTCATCTCAGAGTCACCTTCACCAGATAAGGAAAGCAAGGGCCGTGGAGGTGAAGGAGCCAGTCTAAGAGCACACAGATTACAGAGGGTCATGTGATCTAGGCTGTTTGGAATGCATTCTTGCTGGACACCCTCTCTCTGCAAGTGGCTGGGTCACTCCCCCTCCTGAACCTCCACGGCCCTGTGAGAGAGGCCAGGAGCAGGTGACGGGAAGCACCCTGAGTTCAGTCTGAGGACAGCAGATTTCTTCCTTCCTCTACCTGAGTCACCCTTCCTCACTGAGCCTCTCGGCTTCTTCATCTTTGAAGTAGGAATTATTCCCATTTCAGGGTGGTAATAATTGTGAGGATAAAGTTAAATAATGAATGTGAAAGGAGCTTTTAAAAACAGCAAATGCCAGGCACAGAGGTCACACCTGTAACCCTAGCACTTTGGGATGCCAAGGAGAGACGATCACTTGAGGCCAGGAGTTCAAGACCAGCCTGACCAAGAGCGAGACCCCCGTCTTCACAAAAAATAGAAAAATTAGCTGGGTGTGGTGGCAAATGCCTGTAGTCCCAGCTGCTTGGAAGGCTGAGGCAGGAGAATGTCTTGAGCCCAGGAGTTGGGGGTTGCAATAGCTATGATGACACTACTGTACTCCAGCCCAGGCAACAGAATGAGACCCTGTCTCAAAAAAAAAAAAAAAAAGCCACCGAATGTCAGGTAATATTATTCCAAATAGCATTTGTGTTTCTATACTGACACTTGCCAGGTTCTGTCTAGCATTATAGTTCTTGCTTATTCTTCCTTGGGGGATGCCCTCCTCACCCCCACAAGGTGGAGAGTCACTTCAGGTGGACGTTGTATTACTTTTATCTGTTGTCCCTCCAGTCCCTTTCATAGCACGTTCTGTGTGGTGGCTGCTTGGTCATTATTTGTTGAACTGGATCCCTCATAATAAACTACTATTGTCTTGGTCAAACTTCCTTCTTTCTGTGGTACTGAGAAAATTCCAAGTGATTATAACCTTTTCTTTAAAAAAAAAAAAGAGAGTAAGAGGCACAGCGTATGTTTACTAAAAAGCTGCATTTTAATGGTACCCTTTTTTAACTAGTTCACTTTTGTATGAAATGTGAGGAATACAGATTCAGATGTAAGAAAATCTCATAAACTGAGAAGAGTTGAAGAAATGAGTTTTATGAAATCGGTTTAATGCCACTGAGGGGTAAATAAGAGAAAAATAGAACAGATCTATGAACTGCTTAAGTCCACACTGAAGTGTTTTTGGGCCCTTCTAGGATTTCCTGGAGCCCTGTAGACTGTTATTCACTGTTCACATATGCACACATAAAAATATACCATCTATAAATAGCCACCTGCCTTTTCAGTGAAATTAAAGATGGAAGAGTTAGAAGAGATTTTCCCAGTGTAATTATAGGGCTCAAACCTACAGCTGTTATATTACTATAATTCTACCCAGAGAATGTCTAATATCACTATTTTATTTCAAGCACATTTAAAAAATTCTATTTTTTTTCTTTCATGGTAAGATGTTGTCAACAGGACATTTATTTTTTTCTTGCTGAGATTTCTCACATAGCTATATGAAAAGATTAGGTGTTGCATGGGGTTGTTGTGTGGACTAGTTTTGTTTTATAAACTGCAGAAAATTTTCACAAGTGTTTCTGCTCCTTATCTGGGGATTAACACCAAACTCCTGCCAATGTTTTTCTTAAACTCTACACATGCCCTTTCACAAACACCCTCCCTTACATATTTTCTGTGAAGATGATGTGCCTCCTTAAGGAAAATCCCAGAGCTTCTAAAATTCTTAGGGAAAAATCCACTGCATAAGAATGCAGCACACTGTGAAAGGAATTAAACTGAACACTTTTATCTTTGCTTACAAAAAAGCAGGTAGCAATTTATTCATATGCTATCTTTGTTCCCTCACTAAAGACCAACACTCTTCAATCTTTGAGAGCCCTGAAAGACAAGTCAGTGCTGCTGAGAGGAAGGGGACATATTTATAGAAGCAGTGACATAGCTCTCTTAGAAGGGTCTAAGTGTCTTCAGCAGTTAATTTGCAAGAAAAAAACCCCATTGGGAGCCTTCCACCTACTCTAAAAGCAAACACTCTTAACAGGCTGTATTAGTATGGTGTTAAGAGAGGCATGCTTTAACCTAAAAGGTGTCATTTTATGAGCAAAAACTGGATAAACCTTCAGAGACTTGAAGTCACTATTTTTTTCCTTCCTTAATGCCAAACTCTTCACAGGTTAAGATGACCTCACACCCATTGTGATGTTCAAAACCAAGGAGGATCTTAAAGGAAAGCTGCTTTGCCCAGAGTGTACACACGTGGCTTCCTCCTCCTGGTGAGCCCTGTCTGTCACTGGTTTTCATTTCATGCGTTCGTAAAACACACCAGCCATGTGTGTGAGCCTGCTAATTAAAACAAAATAGAACCATTTCTGTTGTGCTTTAGAACTACACAAACTTTGAGCTGAAGCAGGCAAGAGAAACAGCAGCACCCAGTCTGCTGCTGGGTCCCCAGGGTGCTAGAGAATGAAGCCACTGTATTACAAAAAGCCAGGAAATAGGCACCCGAATTATAGAAGAGAGGTGAGTGAAAAAACAAAATTCTAGTAAGGCCATTTCCCTGAGGAACTGGTTTAATATCAAAGTTTCTGGATAGCAAAGGCTTCCCTGTCTAATCTGATTCCAAAGTTAGCCTCTTCTACAAGAGGAAAGAATAGCTTCAGTGGCTTCAGAGGCCTTCCCAGGGTCAGGCGTGGAGACTATTCCTGCCTGAGCTGCTGAGTCACTGCCTTCTGGGGAGCTGCTTGACCTCTGGGGTGCAGCGTACCTAGAAGGTAGAGTGAAGCCTTTGGCTGAGAAACCTCCATAAGCAAGGCCTTTACTCTTATTGGAAAGCATCTACTGACTTTCCCTACCACCTGAACCCAAAGCATTTAAGTATTATCAATTTGTATAAATTGCATTAGCATACAAAAACACCAATTAGTTTTAAAAAAAAAATCACTGAATTCTTCCCAAGGGAAACATTGCCAGAAAAGCAGAAAACACCGAAAATATCTTCTAGTCCTCTTTCAGATACGGACTTCATCTCCTAAGGACAGTAAAAACATGGATCAGACAGTACATCTCTAAAAGAGATGCTCATTCTGTACCTTCAATAGGTCATCCAAAGCAGGATGGGAAAAGTCGGGGTATGTGTGGTAGGGTGGTATGGAGGGAGGCAGGAAGCAGCGACGACAGAAAAAAAATTAAAGGACAGTCAAGACATTCATTACACTTTGTATTTTAAAAGGCATGGGAAAAAAGGACCTCAATAATATATACCATCCTCCTCTATGGGGGACATATCCAATGGTGTCTCTCCATACCTTTCCATACTGCCTTTCCTTCTATTTGTTCTTTGCTTTAACATTACAGGAATAGTAGACTAAATAAACACTCACTTTGTATTTTTAAAAAAATTTATTTGTGATCTGTACATGTGATAAAGTGGGGCTTCATTGTAGACCTTTAAAGGCAAAACAAAACAAAAATCCAAAGTAAAAATGTATAAATACAATATATATTTTCTTACAAAAATGGGAGATTTACAAAATATACATACTGCACTTGTCTCTATTTTACAAATTTCACATGCACTTAAGAGATACAACACAAAAAAATGCGAAAACGTGTGTAGTGAGAGTTTTAAAAATCTGACAGATGAGACAGTTTTGAAGGTTTAAGAAACACAAGATCAATTTTAACTTTAATGTAAAAAGCAGCTCCACTCAACTGAACATACGTATATAAAGTAGCTTGTACCCTTTACAGCACCCTCTATGATTGGCATTTAAAAACTGTTCTGAGAAACAGGATAGTGTTGCAAGATTGGAGGGCAGTGTCAAAGGTTAGCTCCCATGATTCTCTGCTCAGCTTTACACCACTATGCAAAAGAATCAGCGTTCCATTACAGAAAAAAAAGTACATGATTTAAGATTAATAAATTTAAGTCTTCCAACACATTTTAAAGAACTGTAGAATCACTTTGAAGTTTACCTTCTTTTAATGACTTTCTTTAAAAATGGGGCCCATGGTCCAGAACTTTCCTCATTGTTCACTATTGTATCTGTAGATCACCTCCCCACCCACCCACTCAGAGACAGGGTCAGCATACAGAGGATGTTTTATAAACAGATTTATGGAACCAAAAAAAACAGGACAAAATGATTCTATAAAAAAATTTAACTTTTCTTTGTTATGAGACTGAAGGCATTACGCTTTTTATTTTATCTTGAAGGATCCAAATTGGAGGGAAAAAATAGAAAAGAAATCTAAACATAGGCTTATAGCAAGAAAAAAAAATGAAGGGAGAGAGTCCCCTGAACATTATAACAGAGCCTGTTGAATCATGTGTTCTGAATTAAATTTATTTAAAACAAACAACATTGCATTTCCTTTAGCCAAGTCAGAACCTCTGACTGAATGGTGTATGGAAGCATACTGCCCTTCACTTTTCCTTAAAAAGGAATGTTTATCGCAACTAAATTAACAACCAAAGGGAAACCTCAGATTTGCACTGCTTTGCCTATAAAAGTTGCTGTCTTCACAGTTATGCCTTTCCACAGGGAGACACTTTTGTTTCCTCTTTGTCTCTTATAACAAAGACAAGGGGGAAAAATGCATTCCTGTTTTGAAAAGCAACAAGTCATCACTTCTTTTCTGGGTATTAGACCAAATAAAACACCCTTCTTTCTGCCTCCTGCCTTCCCCAGAAAATGAAAAAGTAGCAGAAATACCTACTACTCGCCTCCTTGGCCTCGTATCGAAATGTTATGGTCATTTCTTTTGCATCCTCGCATTAGGATTCTAGCAGGCAGGCCTCCCAAGACTCCCAAATGCTTATTTTACAAGACTTGAAAGGGGGAGGGGAGGAAAAACAGGCGGGAGGGGACGGGGGAGGAGAGACTGTAATGTCTGACCCTGGAAATTAACCCATCTGGGCTCCAGTTTGGCCCCAGTGAAAAGAGATTATGGTTTGACCACCGCTTGACAAGGACACCGCAGGAGGTCCTCCCTCTTCCCAACAAAGAGGCGGGCGCAGACAGAGCTGTACCTTTCCCTGGGCCTCACAGGAGTGAGGACAGGCCACTTGCCTTGCTGCCAGGGGGATGGCTCACAGACCCAGTTCAGCGGCGGGGCCGGGAAGAACTCACAGTGGTCTCTGCTGGTCTCAATTTTCTCGATAGGCCCTAGCCAGCCCGTACCTTTCACGATTAACATCGTCGTTATTATTATTACCATCATCCTTCAAGTCTTTGCCAGAAGTCTTTTCATCCAAAACGCCTTTCCACCCAGGCCTCCTTTCCATATCAGCCCTCGCCCAGAAACTGCAAATAATTTTTCACTTCCAGGTCACTTTTCAGTGGCGGGGGAGAAGGTTACAGAAACAAGCCCCCACCAGCGGTTCTTTCCCTACTGAGTCTCTCCCCCTGCAAGGGGGTAGGGGCGGAAGGGTGGGGCGGGGGCCCGGGCTCATACCGCAGTCTCCCCCTTGCTGCTGTGGCTGAGTCTGTGGTAGAAGCGGCGCCACGACTGCAGAGTCTTACCCGACCAGATCCAGAAGCCGGTAGTGATGCCCACGATCATGGTCATCAGGTACTTGATCATGAAGACAGTGAAGTCGGGGCTCATGGGCGGGAAGTGGCCGGGCGGGCAGGGCACCGCGTAGCTCTTGCACGTCTGCAGGAGCCAAGTGCGCTCCCAGTGCTCGCGGAAGGCCTGCTCATAGAAGTAGCAGGCCAACACGATGGTGGCCGGTACCGTGTAGAGCACGCTGAAGACGCCGATGCGCACCATGAGCTTCTCCAGCTTCTCGGTCTTGGTGCCGTCGTGCTTCATGATGGTGCGGATGCGGAAGAGAGACACGAAACCCGCCAGCAGGAAGGACGTGCCTATGAAGAGGTAGACGAACAGAGGCGCCAGCACGAAGCCCCGCAGCGCGTCCACACTCGATAGGCCCACGTAGCACACCCCGCTGAGCAGGTCCCCGTCCACCTGGCCCATGGCCAGGATGGTGATGGTTTTGACGGCGGGCACGGCCCACGCGGCCAGGTGGAAGTACTGCGAGTTGGCCTCGATGGCCTCATGGCCCCACTTCATGCCGGCCGCCAGGAACCAAGTGAGCGACAGAATGACCCACCAGATGGAGCTGGCCATGCCAAAGAAGTAGAGCACCATGAAGAGGATGGTGCAGCCCTCCTTCTTGGTGCCCTGCGCCACCGTGCGGTAGCCATCGTCCGAGAAGCGTTCCACGCACACGGCACGGTCTTCCAGCAGGAAGCCGGCCACGTGCGCCACGGCCACCATGAAGTAGCAGCCCGACAGGAAGATGATGGGCCGCTCTGGGTAGCTGAAGCGCCGCATGTCGACCAGGTAGGTAAGTACGGTAAAGAGCGTCGAGGCGCAGCACAGCACAGACCACACGCCCACCCAGAGACGGGCGAAGCGCCTCTCCTCCTCCTTGAAGTACATGAGACCGTTGGCACGGCCCGGCTCGCACGGGGCGCCGCAGTCGCGCTCACCCAGGAAACGGTAGCCCAGGTAGGGGGGCACCTTGAGCTGGCGAGGACATGAGAAGGGGAAGGCGGAGCGCCCCCTGCCATCTGCGGCTCCCGGGGGCAGCGCGGTGAAGGGCAGGTCCGGCAGGTAGGGCGCGGTAGGGTAGGCGGTGGGGCCGCCGCCCGGGCCCCCAGAGCCGTCGGACGTGTTCTGGCCCACGCAGATCTCACCGGCCCCGTGCACCGGGAAGTTCTCGCAGCGCAGCCGCTCGGGCCACTGGAAGCCGAACTTGTTCATGAGCGCCTCACAGCCCTGGCGGGCGCGCTCGCACAGAGAACGGCACGGCGGGATGGCCTGATCGAGCACGGTGCACACTGGCGCGTACATGGAGCACAGGAAGAAGCGCAGCTCGGGAGAACACTGCACCTTCACCAGCGGGTAGAACTGGTGCACCTCGAGGCCCGCGTCCTCTTGGTTCGTGTGGCCCAGCAGGTTGGGCAGGATGGTCTGGTTGTAGGCGATGTCTGTGCACAACGGGATGGAGATAGGCTGGCAGAAGCCGTGGTCCGGCACCGAGATGCCCTTCTCGCCGTGGTACGGCTGCGCCCCAGCGCCCGCATACAGCGTGCCCAGCAGCGCCAGCACCAGGGCGCACAGGCCCGGAGGCGAGCGCGGCGCGGCCGCGCCGGGGCTCTGCATCGCCGGCCGCGGGTGCAGCAGCGCTCTCAGCCCGAGTGCGACGAGACGGTTGGGAGAGGCTTGGATGTGGAGAGGCGCCGCTGCGCCTGGCGCATGAGAGTCCTCCCGGCGCCTGGCCGTGGGCGGCGTGGAGCAGAGGGCGCTGCCGCTGGTGTGCCTGCGCCGCGGGGGCGAGACCGCCAGCCGCGGGGCCGCCGCGACCGCCTCCGCGCAGCACTCGCGCTGCCGCTCCGGGCCCAAACTCGTCCGCCTCGGCCGGGGGCGCCGAGGGAGGCCTCCTGGCCCTCCCCGCCGAGACGTAACGGTGCGGCTTTCTCTGCTGCAAGGAGCAACAAGCGTCTCCGGTTACCCTTCAAAGTTTGCCCAAGTCTCTCGACCCCCAGCGCACAGTAATGCGCACGCCCCCCACACCGAGTCCGGCCCCCGTCAGGCGAAAGCCCGGTGCCGCCGCCTGCTCGTCCCGGCCACCGCCTCGGCAGTGCTGCTCCGCCTTCTCGCCTAGAGGCTCCGCTCGCCGCCGCCTCCTCTTTCGCCGCCTCCTCCACACCCCTCTCCTTCTTCAGCCCCAAAAGCTTGGCCCCAAGTTTCAGCCAAACGACTGGCTCTCGCTCTGAGTCTGATCGGGGCCCTGGAGCCGAGAGCTCAGCGAGTTCTTTTTGGAAATCCAGGTACACTGCGTCCGAAGGCCCCTGTGCCCGCGGCCTGGACCCGGCCTCTCGCAGCCCTGGCCCGCGAGTCCCCGCGCCCGCCGTAGCCGCCCGTCGGGAGGGAGCGCCGACTAACGCCTCGGAGTCGCGCTGGTGGCCAGAAGAAGCGTCGGGCTCACCGGGTTCCGGGCCGCCCCGCCCCCTCCCCTCCCCCCATTCACAAACCACTCCGGGGGCGGGCCCCCAAATCCCCGGGCGGCCCAATGGCGGCCTTTGTTTTTTCTATAGTCGCCTCCGGATTGGGTGGAAGTCGGAAGGGGCGGGCGAGGGAGAGGGGGAGGCGGTGTCCGCTGCGCTCTGGGCGGATTCCTGAGGGGAGGGGCAGGGGACTGGGAGGGAAAAGTTAGGAAAAACTTTTACCCTGAATTCGTTTGGGGGGGAAAACCCTCCAGAAAGGGAATTTGCTTGAAAGATTTGTTCCTCTTCCGGGTATACTAAAACACACATTCCTGAGCAGAAGGGCGCACTCGCCGAAGGCTTTTGCAGAGAGAAGCTGAGAATAGCGCAGCGCCTCAGCTGACAGAGACATGACCCGGAGCCACGTTAGCGCTGCCCGGGCTGAAAATGCTGGGTTTGGCGGTGGCCTTTGGGTAGCCGGATCCTAAATGTGGGGTTTAGAACGGGCGAGAAGGGGGTGCTCCTTGTGGATCGCTTTTCTCTCCCCAGACCCGAACAGACTACGTGAGGCCACAGTCCCCTCTCTCCCCTCCCCCCAGTTGTAAAAAGGAGGAGGGGCCGCTTCTGAGGAGAAACCCGAGTCGGGCTGAGGGGAACGACTTGAGGCGGGAGGAAGTGCAGACCCCTCGGAGGAGAGGCCCGGGAGCGGGGCTCGCGGGGAGTCTGGGCCCCAGGCCACCCCGCCCGCTCACAGCCGAGTCTGGGGAGCTGGTGAGGCTTTTAGTGCGGTTTTAAGGAAACTAAGACAGCGTTGGGGGGAATAGTTATAAAAGTAACCTGAGACCGAGAGCCCAGGAACAGTCTGTATGATATACAGCGCGTCTTTGGTTTGCCCTGTTTTCCTTAGTTGTGCGGCGTGTGGCCTTTCGGGATCCCATCTTCGTTGCAGAAGCAATCATTTGATCCTCCTTTTAGAATCTGCGTAGAAAAGTTTAAATGCGTATTAGAAACCAGGGCATTTACTCATTAAAGAGTTTTCAACACACAAGAGGGGTTATCCTCGTTCTTGGGTAGCGTATTCTCCTTGGCAGGCGTTCTTTTGTTCTAGGTCAAATTGTCTTGCTGCTCCAGGTACTGGGCGCTCGCTCGCGCGGGCTCTCTGATTACTCCCGGCGAGGTCAGAAGTTGCCAGGGGGCTTCTCCCCTCCTCTCTGGGGTGCCAGGAATATCATGAACTCCCATGCTGGAAAGTGACATGTTGAGAAAGAAATGAAAAATCAAATCAATCTCTCTCTCTCTCTCTCTCTCTCTCTCTCTCTCACACACACACACACACACACACACACACACACACCAGTCCTATCTTTAAAAAACGTTATTCCTGGTTGAGCCCTCTGCCAATTCGGGGTGCTGGAGCTCTGAGGGATTTCTGATCAGGTCGAATGTGGGCAGAAATTGCTGCCTGTGTTGCCTCCGGTGCGTTTCTTCTCTGGCAAGAAAAAACTGATTCTGAAATCCAAGATAGTTAATTGGGTTCTCTTCCGTGGGAAACTGGCTTCCTCTTTTTCTTTTATTTTCTGTTACTGGAGTTTGCTGGGAATCGTTCCTTCCACTTCACAGTTCTTTGTCGTCTCCCGCTTCTGTTAATGGGTCTAATGGACAGAATCCTTTACACCACAGTAGGGTGTTAGACTGCTCACATTCTCTACCTGGCCCTCAAAGGGAGTCACCTTTTTCCTTCTAAGCATCAGTTTCTCCTCACATCTGGACTAATTTTTTTTCTTTGGGGGTATCTACCTGAAGGTAATATAGAGGATTAATGATTTTAAAACGTTTCATTCCTTCCCTGTGTTTTTAAAAGGGCTCCCCCTTTTCTTGCTAAATTATTATTCCCATTACTTAACTTCAGGGAGCGTTGATCTTCCATTGAAAGACGTTATTTAAAGATGATGCTGCTGCTTTGCTTTGTCATTTAAAGTGTGTGTGTGGGGGGGGGTTAGATTCCTTTTTTCTCTCCAAGAGCTTCAGGATATCCTCCTTTTCTAAATCAAATTTTCATGCTTATTCATCAGGCCACTGATCTAAGTCATCTTTGCTTATTGAAGGAGAAATACCAAGCACTGTCATCAAATAAAATGGAAACCGACAGGATAAAATACGGTCTCAAGTGCAACTAAAACCAGTTTGGTTGATGAGCTTCTACTTCTCATATGCCCGAGACAGCTCTGATGTTAGGCAATCAGGATAATAATTTTGAAAGAAAAAAAAGAAAGCCCTTAAAAAAGTACAATGAAATATTTTAAAAACAATCCATGCATAAGATGCAGAAAACCTATCCCAGATGGAAAGTGTCACAGATGTGAGTCCTCTTGTTCTGTCCCAGATGGACATATGCAAAAAGCAGAGAAGTAAAGGCATTTTTAAAAGAGATTATTTGTTTTTAAAGACAATTTTTAAAAAACTGAATCCAAAATTATTCCAAAAAATAAGAATTTGCTGTTTGTGAGAGGGTGCTATAGCTATGCCTGGCCTGATATAGCATGCTATGATTTTAAGGAGCTAAGTAATAAAAGGGAGTAGATCAGAAAAAGTAGTTCACAATGTAAGGGGCTTTCCTGAGCGATGTAAAAAAAAGAAAAAGAAAAAAAAGATGAACAAAGAAAAACACAATGTAAGGGGCTAAATAATCTGTTTTAGGCTCTATGACAAAAGTAATAACATTGGTTTACATTGTGTCCAGGATCAATTTAATTTTCTTTTCCAAGCAACACTTTCCACACCCAACCTCCAAAGCCACTAACTGGTATCTTCTTTGGAGAGCCAAGGGTGGAAAATTTTTTAACTGTCTGCTGCAAAACTTCCACTTGTCCCTGCCCTTTAAAATAACAAAGGCCTTTATTTCTTAACATCGTAGTCATACAGTCCCACAGAAAAGTGATGCTATTCATTGGCTCCAATTTTTCAAACGCTACTTATTTTGGCCAACTCCTAGGTTTATCTAGTTGAATTACATTCTGATGTAAGGCCAGATTTGAAAATGGCCACCTTCGTGGTGCCACAATCCTGTGGTTGTAATGAAACACCAGCTGCAAGAATTACTCATGCAAGACCAGAAAGGGTAGCTTTTAGAACATGCTTCCTTTTCTGGCCTCTCTTTTACCAGGCAATCTTGACATTATAACATTGAGGACTTGGAATTTCTATTTGCCAGGTTGCCATCGACTTGTGTTCATTTTTGTCTGGGATGTTAGATCATTCCAAAAATGGAAACATTTTTATTCCTAAAACACTTCTAAGTGTTATGAAAGTTAGAGATGTCTAGATTGAAGAGGAGGAGGAACATGCTAAGTGTCTAGGGCCCCATCCTGTAGAGAAGATTTATATGGCAGATTCAGTCACTGAATCTGTTTGACTAACATTCCCCTGGTCGGTTGAGAGTTTTATTAGTGATATATTGTTATATAACAAATTATTCCCAAACAACAAACATTTAGTATGTCATAGTTTCTGTATGTCAGACATTTGGGTGCACTTAGCTGGGCCTTCTGGCTTGGGGTCTCTCACAAGACCACAATCGGGGTGTTGGTCTGGGCTGTGATTGTCTCAAGACTCAGTTGGAGGACCCACTTCCAAACTCACATGGCTGTTGGCAGGCCTCAGGTTGTCACTAGCTGTTGGCCAGAGAGATCAGTTCCTTGCCATGTGGACCTTTCCTAAGGCCATTCATAATATGGTATCTTGCTTCCCTCAGAGCAAGGGCTGAGAGAGAGAAAATGAAAAAGAGAAAAAGTGTGTAAAAGATGGCAATCAAGATGGAAGTCACAATCTTTCTGCAATCTAATCTTAGAAGTAACATCTTCTCACTTTTGCTGTATGCTATTCATGAGAAGCAAGTCACTAGATCTACCCACACTCAAAGGGTAGCAGGGATTATACCTTGTGAAAACCCATTGGGAAGGAGATCATCTCATCGGGAGCCATTTCAGAGGCTGCTTACTACAAGGGATATTCATTCATTTATGCTGAAAGTATTATGAAGATGAGGCCACAGAAAGAAGCAACTCTTCGGTCTCTGTCCTTGGGGAGTCCAGAGAAAAAGTCACAGATAAAAATACAGTATTGATTGGTTATGATGCCACTTGCATCTGTTAGGGTCACAAGAGAACCCTAATTCAGGTTAACCATTTTTCCAAACACATATCATTGGACTCAAGGGAGAAAGAATGTGAAAGAAGTTGATTAATAAAAGACCATCATCAATTCTGGAAAAAACCTCCAAGTGCAGAGGGTGGGCCATTCTGGGAAGTCAAATCTGTGCTCAAAGGACAGAGCATTTGGACCATATCTGTAGAAAGACTGGCTGTCCAGGTTATAAGATAAAAACATGTGGGTGATTGCTATGCATTTCTTCAATGCCGGTCTGTACAGTACTGATGTATATAGGTTGCAGAGGTGGTTGGTACGGACTGGTTTAGTTCTACTTTTCACCATTTATTTCCTATCCTGCCTCAGGCAAGTCACTTAACCTCCCCAGCTCCCCCAGGTTGTTGTGAGAATTAATTAGGTAATATTTACAAAATGCTTTGTGATCCACAGGCAAAAAATCATCAGGGCAGGATCCTTCTTTGGTTATATGGATGCAAATCACAGAGATAAAATAGAGGCTGCATATTTTGTAACTGGCTCTTTGCTAAGATTATATGCAATTTTTACAGTGATATACTGGTAAATGTTTAACCACTGACTCTCCAGGACAAAAAAAAGCCCCAATCTGTACATTTGCCAATTTCCATGGTGTAAATACTGCTACCATGTCCGATTTCAAGACAATGTGATGTCACTTAACTTGGAGTTTGGAAAAGATGCACATAATCAGCTCCACAAGGGCCTAAGATCTGGCTCTAGTACAGCACTTGGTTTATAGATCATATGCTCTTTAAATTATTTTGAGCATTAAAAATAATTATATTTCAAATATAATGACTACCATTCATAAAGTACGAAGTGCTTTAGATACAGTATCTCTAATTTCATAAAAACCTTGTGATGTTCAAGATACAAGTTCCTTTTTATAGTAGCCAGACTAGACTAAAACTTAGATCTATATAACATTATTCACTTCATACTGCACTGCTTCTTGATGTCTTTATGGTTAGCATCACTGATTTTTGTCCTTTTATATATCTGATCAAAGCCACTCCAAAATTTAGAGAAGCCCCAGAATTTCTAGGCTTGGGATATTAAGTCAAGATTAGTGATGACCCTTAAACATTACGCCTATACAGATTTCAAACCAACTTGGAAGTTTCTATTAATTTCCTCTAATTTCCCAAGGAGCAATTTAATTCCCATTGCTGAAATTGCACTAGTGGGCATCTAGATTGGGGGATGTAGGGGCTCTATTCCTGTTCATAGAGCAGGTGGGAAACTTGGTGGTACATCAGACTCTCCCCTAAGAGATCTTGGTAGATCATGACAGCAGAGAGCTAGGAGGAGAACCTGCTGGAACCAGACTCACAATAATGATGAAAGCTTCCAGGGAACCTTCTAGAAGATTAAAGATGGGAGCCAGAGCAGTAGAGCCCAAACCTGGCTGGTCACCAGAATCACCTGAGGAGTAAAAAAAAAAAAAAAAAAAAAAATTTCAAAAGCCTGAGCCTACCTCAGACATACTGAGTCAGAATCTCTGGCATGGGGCTTGGGGATTTAATTTTTAAATACTCACTGGCTGATTCTTTCGAATTAATCAGGTTTTGGAACTGCTGACCCAGACTTGTATTCCAAAGCAGTGCGTTGTGTCACTGTGTCATCTTATAGGATGTCTTTAGTCTTCCATAAAGTCCTCCCTCTAGTTGATTAGCTTTTGGCCTGAAAGATGGAAATAGTCAGAACTATAAGGGAGTATGACATGTGTGGGGTGTGTGAGGTGTGTGTGTGTGCATGTGTGTGTGTGCGTGTGTGTATGTGTGCATGTGTGAGAGAGAGAGAGAGAGAGAGAGAGAGAGAGAGAGAGGTGGTCGGATAAATGTCTGGTTGCTTCATATGATGTTGGGTCTGGGACCTTATTTATGAATCTCAACGAGGTCACAGTGGCTATTCTGAAATGTAACAGCTGCTACTCCCACAGTTGACTTCATAGCATTTCCTCAGACTGACATTGCCATCCTTGTACCTTGTACCACATGAACCCTGACCTCAGATGACTGAGTCTGCAATAGAAGATATGACCCAGCCGCAAAGTTGTCTGGAATGAGACCTCTGTCCAACAGTTGTGCCTGCTGGATACAGAGTGGCCAACTCATGAGGTCCTTTCATTTGGGGATCTGAGTGTAAAGTAGACTGGCTAAGCTGAGAAACATCCAGCGGGAAAGGAACAAGCAGAAACCAGGAAGCTGTGAGGCGCTGGGGTAAGTGGAGAGAGCAATCAGATGGTGGCAACAGGAGCAGTAGAAGGAAAGACAGGAGAGCAGGGGCCTTTCATAGCAGGAAAATATGGAGGAAGGAAGGGAGGGAGGGAGGGAGGAGAAAGGAAGAAAGAAGAGAAGGAACACCCATTTCAGAAGGAGGAGACAAAAAGACCAGGTACCAGGAGCTGTTTCCTGGCTCCCTTCCTTCCCTAGGAATTCTACCATCCCCATGAATGGAGCCATCTAACGGCTTCGCTGTTACCAGAGAGAACCTTACTAATGACAGTGCTGAGGCCTGGAAAAGGGTGAAAACACGGGTCTCTTCTGACTCTCTCCCGGGGAACTGACCCACAGCTGCAAATGGCTGACGACAGAAGGTCAGCGCCAGCCCAGGAGAGGCGTCCATTCAGGGCTGGTTAGCGAGGCTCAGTCATGCAGCCACCTTCACCTCGCTCAACGGCTTGGATAAAGAATTTGAGAATATACCTCCGAGGACTGCAGTTGAGGGTCACTGCCCAGGAGACCTCTGGATTTCTCAAATAAACTTCTGTCTTGTTTTAGCCACCATTATTAGGTTTTCCCATGCCTCACAGCCAAGCCTAATCCTATTTTATCACAATTCCTGGCACACGGTCGGCACTCATCAAACGTCCGTTTCTTTTGCCACCTTTCTTTGAGAGCTCTGTTGATATTACTGTATTCTCTCTTGCATTTTAGTTATTTTGGTGCCTTCTTACCCCACCTATTTACTTGAAAGGTCCTTGAGAGTGGGAACTGTTTTATTTTTCTCCTTTGCCTTCCACAAGGTAGACATTCGATTTGTTGTATCAAATTGTGCAATTCATCAGTCAGATGAAGTTCAGTGAAAGTAAAGACCTATAAATTGCAGAGATACAGGATGATGAAGGGCTAGCTAGGGACAAAAGACCTGGGAATCATGACAGACCACAAGCCAATCACTTGTCCACAAGGCACTGCTACTGTTTTTAAATTGAGGCCAAGCGCGGTGGCTCACGCCTGTAATCCTAGCACTGTGGGAGGCTGAGGCAGGTGGATAGCTCAAGGTCAGGAGTTCAAGATCAGCCTGAGCAAGAGCGAGACCTCCGTCTCTACTAAAAATAGAAAGAAATTATCTGGACAACTAAAAATATATATATATATAGAAAAAATTAGCCGGGCATGGTGGCGCATGTCTGTAGTCCCAACTACTCAGGAGGCTGAGGCAGGAGGATTGCTTGAGCCCAGGAGTTTGAGGTTGCTGTGAGCTAGGCTGACGCCACGGCACTGTAGCCAGGGCAACAGAGCCAGACTCTGTCTCAAAAATAAATAAATAAATAAATAAATTGAACATAAATTTGGCATGCATAAACTAAACTAAGTGGCATGAAGGAACCAGTATGAAGAGTAACCCAAATGAGGTAGGAATGTGATTCTCAAAGGGGAGGAAAGAGGTGGTTGTAGAGAGATTTAATTTTAAAAAGCCGACTTCCTGGGCCTCAGCCCTAGAGAGTCTGTTTGAAAGCTTCCCTGTGAGTCCAGTGTGCAGCCGGGATCCAAAGTAGCTGATGAGATGACAAGGTGAAAGTGTTTGTTCACTTCCCTTGGAAAAAGTATATGAAATCATTTAACCATCTTCCCAGGTGTATGGAGGTGTGTTTCAAGATGGATGTGGTACATTTCTCTCTCCAGAGGAACAGAGGAAAGACTTCAGTTACAGCCAGGGAAATGAGAAGAATTCTTGGGGTCTTGGTCCAGCCACCAGCCCTTTGGCCTCTGGTGAGTCTGTTCACCTTTTGAGGTCTGTTACCTCATCTGTAAATGGAAGAAACTGGGCTTTGTGATCTGGCCCAGCTCTGATAGCCTAGGATTCTTCCTGGGGTTCTCGGCCTAAGCTAGGACTTTCCAAGTGGAGACTTTCTTGTGTGTTATGTGGAAGCCGAGACAGTCTCTACTCCTGGTTTCTGATGGCAGCTTGCTACCTTGTCTCAACCACTGACGACGTTGTGTGCTGAGAAAGCGGCACGCAATACCCTGAGTGTGCCCTTAAGAGCCACTTGCCCATCACTTTTCTTGCCTTTCACATTTCCACTTAGTCCCCTTTCCCCTCTCCCTTTCCCTGCCTCCTCCCTATTATTATAAATAGTACTTTAAACTCTAGAGCCAAGCACTTCAATTAAGGTGTAGACAAAGTGGTTTGACTCCACTTGATTAAAAACTCGGTGAATGGGAGAGAATACAAACTTCAAAACATTTGCCTTTCAAAGCCAGGAGGGGGTGGGGAGTGAAACTGTTATGTGATCTCGAATTTGCCAGATGTCAGTTTAAAGGAGCGTAAAGAATTCCTAAGCCTTTGTTTACCAAATCCTTCCTTAGAACCTCAGTGAACCCAGGGCCTGTGGCTACCTTGCCGGAGAGGCCACCGAAAGGCCAAAACTGGATGGGAAGGGGTGGAGGTGGTGGTAGTGGGGAGGCATTTGAATTTTGTTTTTTCCTCTTAATTATCTGGGGCTGCCCTTGGAGATATCGGTTCTCTTTGCATTGGGAAATTAACCCTTAATCTCCACAAATGAGGGCAATCAACCCATTTACTAAATAAACACAGATCATTGCAGACTGGCTGCCCTTCTTTGTGATTTAATTTCAGAATAGCTTTACCTGAGGGAGGAGGCCAGCAGTGGCTGGGCCTGAGTAACCTGGCCAGGTCCCCATAGGGAGGTGGCGTAATGAAGAGGTGATTGAGAGAGGGCGGAGTACACTAGTTTGAGACTGAAGAGGACTTTGAGATTTCCTTTTATGAGTAAATCTGAGTCCTTCCTGGCTCAGGTCTTACCTTCTGAATTTATTCGGGGTATTCCGTTGTATGATGTTAATTTTGGCTTTGAAAGTGTGAAGCTGGTTAAAGCAACTTTTATTAGAATGCTGGCTATCGGAAGCCTTTGAGATGGGAACAGAGAAGCCCTTTATTTTTTAGCTAACTCTCTCATTAATATGTTGAGGAATCTCTCCTTGCTTTTAATTCCCTGCCTCAGCCACCAGTTATTTTGTTTATAAGTAGTCACAGAAGTTTATTTAAATCCTAGGCAGTCCCACTACAGTGAGGGGTGCCAGGCGCAGAACGGGTGTGCAGTAATGATTGAATGAGTGAGTAAGGTACAGCTCAAGTTGAAAGGGTGTCATAAAACCACATGGCCTTTGCTCATTTAAAAAAATGTCTTTAGAGCCTACTGTGTGTCGAGCACTGTGTGAGGTGCTGGGAATATGTGTCCCAGCCTTTATGGATCTTTAGTCTTCATTAATAAACAAATCTGTTTTTTTGAGATGACCTTGAGTTGGTCTCAAAATTATAATAGGGGTTTGGCACTGAGCTCAGAGCCAGCCTATCCTGTGATTTAAAAAGCAGGGACTGAGTTGGAGAATGGTTCAGGGATTTATTTTTCATAAGTGACCTCAGAGTCCAATGATTCCTTCCCCTCTTTTTGCAGATGAGAAACTGAAGCCCGAGATGGAGTGAATTGTCCCAGGGCTCACAGAAAGAACTGGAACTTGAATCCACGTGTTTGGGTTCCTGGGACCTTGTGCTTAATGGCCCAACTTTATTCTCTCTGCTTCCTGCTCACCTCAAACTGGAAATGACTTACGTGAGCTCCAGAGTGAAAGATCTGAGTGACTGGCCTGAGCGAGGAGCTTCCGGAGTGGCTGATGCCCGGGGAGCCCCACGGAAAGCTGGTGAGCGGCTGCTCTGCTTGCTGTCCGTAGCCTGAGCCAACCCCTGACAGCTGGGCCTTGTCAGGAAGGGACTGGACAGGGGTTACTGAGACCCTGTTGGGGTCCAGCCTGACCCCAGAGGCAGGGGAGGGACTTGGCAGTCCCTGCTGGCTGTGGGAGCTGGGGAAAGGACTGTTGGCCTGTTTCTGTGGCCTCCAGCAGACTTGTGAAGAGCTGCTACCAAAACAGAGGAGTTTTGAAAGCAGCCCAGGAGGCGGGAGAGGAAACATTTAGAGAAGAGATAAACAAAAGAAGCGACAGACTTCTCACTCTAGCAAACGGGGCTTTGGTTTACCTGTGAAATTTCACTCCTCCTCTTCCCCTAGCCTTAAGTTTATAAAGCTAGTCCACAGCTCCAAGAGATTACCCATGATTTTAAAGCCCTGGTTCTGAGGACCATATTGGTCTTGCTGTGTTTTGGCACTCAGGGTTGGTGATGTTCTGTCTTAACTCCAGCTGAACAGTTAAAAGTAAGCGGCTGACTGATTCCAGTGTCTGGTATTAGTCGTATCATTACTCTTTTTATTAACCACTGACATTTATTGAGTGCTTACCATGGTCATGCATTGTGCATGTCCTTTTCCCACATTCCTCGAGTCTTCATCCTCACCACACCCCTTTGAGGTGGTGGCTGTTTATTTGACCCATTTTACAGATGGGGAAACCAAGGTATAAAGAGGTCCAAGTAAGTAAAAGAACAGGACTATGAACCTAGTTCTCTCTTTGAAGGAAGAAAACTTGTGGGAGGGAAAGAAGAGAAGGGAAGAAATTTGGTCTGCTCCTAACAGCATGAGCCCCCTAAACCCAAGTATGTCTGGCCTGGAGAAAGCCCCTAGAGGGCAAACAGACAGGCTGAGCTCCTGTTCTTGTGGAAGGCTCAGTGGAGATGTGTTTCTGTCTATCTCTTCTATAGCCAGCTGCCCAAGGGAATGACAAGACTCGGATGTTGGTGGGATGCTGGATCACTGTAAGGCATATGGGATGTCCCTTTCAGAAACCATCTCACATTTTTCTACTAGGAGTGATAGGTATTTTTTCCAATTACTACTTTGAAAGCTCTTAGTTTTGGTATAGTGGGGACTCCACTTTCTTTAGAGATGCAGTTTGAGAGTCCTGGTTGAGAGCCCAGGTTTTGTGGATTTGAATCCTTGTTCAGTAGCTGGTTAGTTATGTGGCTTTGGACAAACAACTTCTGTGGGCCTCAGTTTCCTCATCCGTAAAAAGGTAATCTTAATAGCACCCGCCTCATAGGATTGTGAAAATCAAATGAGATAATACAATGCAGTTAGTACCTGGCATGCTGTAAATGCTCAATAAGGAGTAATTACTATTGATAACAGTGATCTAGGCAGATAGGAGCTAAAGTTTCTGGCTTCTCAGAAGGCTACCAGCATCTTCCACGCTCAGTTAAGAGTAAAAATCCTGAAGGAATGGCAGGGCAGAGGAAAGTCACATTTCCATATGAATATTTCCAAAGAATTGGCGAGATGGATATTTGTAAGTTGCTGCAGACCACAAGTGCTGCTGAAGAGAAAGCTTTCGTTTCCAAATCTGGATGCTTACACCCCATAGAAAAGATATTTTGGGCATCTTATGTTTTTTTTCCACCCATGTCCTTTTAAGGCATAGGTCTTTCAGAACCCAAAACTCTGCTAAGTATAAATAAAAGAAAAAAGAGTTATTTTTCATTCCTGGGCAATGTGCATAGAGTTTATCAACATGATCACAATCTTCAGAGAAGCTGAACTTCTGATGGAAAACAGAAAAAAATTCAAGTCCTAATGATACATTTTTCACCATGTTTAGCTTTGCTTTATATTATTGTCCTGATTATTTCATTTGGGACACAAGCCAATTCAAAATGCCCTACAGATCATTTTAGATTTACAGGGCTTGTGGAACACTGCCCATTTTTGCAAGTGGAAGGGTCACAGCAGTTATTTGCTACATGGTAAGCCCCTGGCAGGCTGCATCTGCAGCTAAACCCTATTTGTATTTCCCAGGAGGCTTTGTACTGGGTTGGTGCTTAAAAATACTTGTTGAATAAGTTGTTGTTTTCTACCTTTCTTTACCCTATGCAGTTAAACTTGGTTTAAAATCATTCTCCTCATTACAATTTCTGAAAGCTTAAACACTGATATTGGTGTCTATGTATGTATGTAAAATAACAATTAATTACAGGGTTGAGTCCAATCGCTCTCCCCTGCTACAAGACCCCGTTGCAGTGGTCCCTACACCTATCACCATGACCCCCCATGAATAAAGTCTGCTTTACTGTCTTTAAAACAAACCAAAAAACACAATTAATTACAAAAATGCTATTTTACGTTGTAGCAAATGAAAAATGAAAAATGAAAAATGGTCTCTTTTATGACTTTTTTGTGCTTTGAGCACCCAAAGGCTTAGAATACCATCTTATTGTTTAAAAAACACAGATTCTTTTGATAAACATGAAACCCTCACGGTTGCCCAGAAGGTCTAATGTGTTTTTATCTGCATGTTTTAGATCTGGAAATGAAGACTTAGAGTGGCTAAATAACTTGCCCAAGATCATAGAGCGAGTAACTGTTAGGGTGGAGATTTGAACCCAGGCTGTCTGGCTCCAGAACGGGAGGCACCACTTGATCACCCTGATGGGTGTCAGGTGTGTGTACCCCTGGCCAACAAGCAGTTATGGTCGGAGGGAGCTTAGCTCTGCTTAACTACAGGGACAGAGGGCTCTCTTTAAACGTTCTCGTTTCATTTTTCAGACAGCTTTAATTGTTAGAAAGTCCTTCATTATATTGAACTGAAATCTGCCTCCCTAAGGCTTCCATTGATCTTCACCGTACACATTTAATTCCTCTCCTACACAACCGCCCCTCAGATATATGTGTGCCACCCCGCCCCCATGCCTCCTCCTCCACGCTGCTGTGGGAACATTGGAAACAGGGCCTCTCGAGGTTCTAGGGCCCCATAGTGGCTGAGGGTGAGGGGAGGCTGGATGGGGCCTGGGCAGGAGGTGGAATGGTAAATCAGACATTGGTGATAGCTTCCAAATAATGTTCAGAACATTGGGGGAGGAATTCCCTAGGAACCAGATAGGAATGGCTCACCACCCCTGAATTATACACTTCCCTGTAACAGAGACATTGCCATAAGACGTAATTTGTCCTGAAAGTGGTGAGTGTGGTGGAATAGCAATGATTTGAGCCCTCTGATGTGTGGCTGGGTCTTTATTCCAACCTAATGCGATTCAGTGGGAAAGGGAATCCTGCACACAAACTTAGTGAGGATGAGACCCCAAAAGACATAAAAATGGGTAGGATGGAGGGCCTGAATGAGGATGCAAAGTACGTTCTGCAGCGGGAATGATTACATGGTGCCTAACGGGCTTGAAATGGCAATAGACCCTGGCTAAGTGCAAGAAGACAAATTAGTACCCTGCTCTGAGCACAAAAGAAAGTTAGAGATGCGATCTTAAAAACTTTCTGTTCTCTCCATTGATTACACTATAGAAATAGAAACGCATGAGTCTGCTGTGTGGGTAGAGGAGTAAAGCAGCCAGGGCCAGCTCCCCGGGAGAGCTGTCAAGAGGAATGAAGGAGAAGCACCTTTTGGCAGCAATTTTTAGCTGTTCTCCCCTTACTCTCATCCCTGCCTTTGGGGGTCTTTGCTAGACTGGTGCCTGATGGATGGATAGCTTATCCTTGGGTAACCATGTGGCTGAATATCTCCAAAAGGTCAGCAATGATGTGATAGCCCCAAAGAACCCACATTCTCACAGAACTGAAAATCTTTTGGAAAGGCAGCAAAAATGACCAATAAAGAGATACCTTCATTGTGTCCAAATGCATGTTTGTTCATCCATCCAAAACCGTGTATGCCAGGCCCCATGCTTGGACCCACAGGATACAGTGGCGAACAAGCCCAGCACAGTGCCTGTGTCAAGCCATTCAAATTCACTGGACATGCATACAAGGCTCTGTGCTAGCCTGCCTTGGTGTGCAGGCTCTCAATGTCCCATCCTCCTCCTAGGGCTTTTAGGAAGGAGATGTGGAGGACAAACATCTTCTGTGCTGTTGGAATAGGATTTTGTCTGCTGGACGCTGGACTGCCTGTGCTGGCTGTCTTCTTGGAGATGTGACATGTACAGCCACGGAGGGCTCCTCAGAGGAATATCCACAGGACCCTGCCCCTGCCCCCGACAGACAGACAAATTCTCCTTTGTCTAAATCTGGATGTTGTTCTCTCTGATGGAACAGAGGGTGAGTCTAGCACTGTCAGCTTCCCTTGGAATCTCAGGCCAAGCCTTTGAGCAGACAGGCATTCGTCCTCCTCAGTCTCTCAGCATCTCCCAGCGATTAACATAACATGACACCAGGCCCATCAAGATAAGATCCTAGTGGCCACGATGGCCTCCCTTCCTTCCCCAGCCCTTCTGCATTGCTCTGCACTATGTGCTCACTTTCAGCGAGGGGCTAGGCAACTCCGTTCTGCAGGCAGCTCCCCCTCCCCCCGCAAGGCTTGTGCAAGGGCTCCAGGGACGGAGATGCATTTCCCTTTAATAAGCTTCTCACACTACATTAAAGATAAAAGGGGAAGGGAAATATTTATATTCTGACAAAGCAGCTCTTCCCTTCAGGCTCTTGTTTTATTTATTAACTTGCTCTGTCCCTCTCTCAGCCTTTCTCTCTCTATTTCAGGGGCTAGGCATTTCCTCTCCTTCTCCCCTTTAGTCATTAATTTTGTGGGTGAGTGACAGTGACAGGGGGACTTTAGAATCGTTGTCAAAGAGATGGGATTTATAGGTGGGTGCCATTCCCAGGTGACACACACAGCTGTTCCTCCCCCGTCCGAGAAGATGCCTCCATTACCACCCTTATTATGTAGCCCTTGGACGGCAGGATGGATCACGCTGGTTAAGTTATGTCATTTAAAAGGAAGCTGTGTCAGCCCAGCAAATTGCTAAGAGATACAGTAACCTGGATGTGTGACTGCTTGCGCCTGGGACTCCTTCCACCTCTTGTTTTATTGCGCATTTTCTCCTCTCACAGAGGTTATCCCTTAAGGATCCTTATTTCCTCCAGCTAATCTGCCCAGAGCCAATAAAACACAGATATGCTGTTTTGAATCTCCTCTTTGCAATTCACCTCTTTGCAATGATTATGATTAAAGTTTCAGACCATCTATTGTTCCAAAGCCCACACTAGTTGTTAACGAGTTAATTCCCTTAATGCCCCCCACCAAAGAGTCTGCCTAGATTAGTCAGGAGGCCAGGACGGTTTAGGCTCCACTCTGTTGGCCTCTGTACTGGTAATACCTGCGAGTATTCATCTTGTTTTCCAGGTAGAAGCTCTTTTGTTTTTTCATAATGGCTTTTTTTTTTTAAATGACACATGATTCAAGTGTCATTCAAGTACAAGGAAAGCAACAAATGACCTAGCTGCCCACTTGTGGGGAAACAATATAGAGTGATGGTTAAGAACAAAGACTCTGGAGCCCAAATCCCTGGATTTGACCCTTAGCTCCCACATTTACTGTCTGTGTAACTGTGGGAGGCATCCCCACTCCTCAGTTTCCTTACCTGTAAAATGGGGGTGATGATACTATCTACTCCTTAGGGATCTTATAACGACTAAATTTATAGATACATGTAAAGTACTTAAGATAGTGTTTAACACATAATGAGCCCATAATAAGAATTAGCTACTTTACTATTACTATTGCCATCCAAAAATAATGAGAGAGAGATTATAAATAACTTTGTAGTAACATGATCATATTATGCATAGTTTTAAAAATAATTACAAGCATTATGCTTAGTTTTGCTTGAATTTAACAGAAGAAAGGAACTCAGGTGAAACTAACAAACTTCAAATATTAGTTCCTGAATGACAAGATATGTTAGTTCCGAAAAGACCGTTCCAAGATTGGTAAAAAATAATAGATGATGAAAATTAATGGAAACGTTGGGTGAGTGCTTTTGACTGACTTCCTGCCAGGTGACAAGATGATTTAGCACTCTCATGCTTCTTCCTCTCTCCCAGTTTTGATGCTTCTATAATTTTTAATTTGTTTGGTTTTATAGCATCTACATTCTGATTTGCATCCATTTATTTCTCTAGAGGTTTAGTCCTTATTCTGCATTTAATTGGATTCACTGTTTATCGCTAGTCCTTTTATCAAGACTTTCACATTACTAATTCTCTAATTTGGTCAATTTCTTGACTGGCTGTACTTCATTGTCAAGTAGTTTTTTCTCTTATTTTGCCGCTGCAGAAGGATTCACTGGTGCTATGATCCCCAAATTCTTTCGTCTGTTACCCCTCTGTACATGAACGACTGCTTGCTGGATGTGACGTTCTTGGGTCACCTTTGCTTTCCCGCAGAACCTTGCAGGTATTCTTTCCTTACGTTCTGGCATTCGGTGCTGGTATTTAGAAGAATGAAGCCAGGCTTATAGTTTTCCCCCATCAGGCCCCAGGCTTTCCTCTTGGATGCCAAAAGAATCCTTTCTTCATCAACAAGAGTTCTTGTTGATGGTTCTGTATCAAATTTTCCTAGTTTAGAGGGGGCCCCTCTTTTTTAAGTACCCAGACCTTTTCTGACATAGAGTGGGCCCTTTTAATCTGCAGATTCAAGTGTTCTTTGAGTTTGGAAAAATTTTTTTCTGAATTATATCCTCAAATATTTTTTCTGTTCTATTTTTGGGGATACAGAGGAGGCTTCTCTTTCAGGTTGGATATCAATTTATCCTCTACTTCTATTTCTTTCTTTATAGTTGCTTTAATCATTTTCTTTTCCCTCTGTGTTGACTTATATTAACTCAAGTATTTCCCAGATGTATTGGTTTGATTTTTCGGGCTGGTGTTTCTTGTGCCCTTTTTTTTTTCTCATTTATAGAACATGATGATGTCTTGGTTGTTAATTGTTTCTTTAGCTGCCTAATCTTTCCTTTTATCTCATTCTTTTGCTAAGTTTCTTTCAACTTTTTTTTTTTTTTTTGAGACAGAGTATCCCTCTATTTTCCCTGGGTAGAGTGCAGTGGTGTTATCATAGCTTACAGCAACCTCAAACACCTGGACACAAGTGATCCACCTGCCACAGCCACCAGAGTAGCTGGGACTACAGGTGTGCACCACCACGCCGGTTTATTTTTTCTATTTTCAGTAGAGACGGGGTCTCGCTCTTGCTCAGGCTGGTGTCAAACTCCTGACCTCAAATGATCTTCCTGCCTTGGCCTTCCAGCATGCTAGGATTACAGGCATGAGCCACTGTGCCCTGCCTGGTTTTTTTCAACTTTGAGCTTACTGTGTGTATGTCCCTGAGGGTTACCGAAGAGGCAGAGGGATGCTCCCACCTCTGACACCACAGTATAGCTTGGGGACAGAGAACAAACACAGAAAAAGTGAAATGGCAATCAAAATGCTCTATATGCTCAAAATGAACAATCTAGACATCAGGTGCTGTGCGTGTTTGGAAGGAGTAGTTACAAAGAGGTAATGGTTGGGATGTTCAAAGACCTGGGATAGAAGGATGAGGAGCATTTCAGCAGTGAGCCTGCTGGGCTGTGGAGGGCTGGGCAGGAGAGCGCAGATGCTGGACAATGCAGAGATCCACACTGAGGAGGGTTGACTTAGCACAGTGTTTGGATCCCCGGGCTTCAGAGCCACACAACTTGGGTTCAACTCTTCCCTCTATTGCTTGTTAACTATGTGACCTTGGGCCAGGTATTTGATCTCTCTGAGCCTCACTTTCCTCATCTGTAACATAGGAATAAGCCTATGGCATTGTTAATGAGGATTAAATGAGATCATTCATTTAAAGGACAAAGCAGTTAGCACGTTGTAATATGTGCTCAATAAATGGTGGCTATTATTATGGGAGCCCTTGAGTCCCTAACTGGATTGTGAGGTCCCTGGGGGAAGGGATTGTGTCTTATTCCTCATTGTATGTATTTTTCACACATAGTAGCTAATCAATAAATATATGGATGACTTTATTATATCAGTTAGGTCATATTTCATTGAAAGTAGCAGAAACCCTAACTGGCTTAAACTAGGGATGGGTGGACTACAGCCTATGGATCAAATCCAGGTGTGCTTCTGTAGGGTTCATGAACTCAGAATGGGTTTTACATTTTTAAATGTTTGAAAAAAATTGAAGAACATTTTGGGAAACTTAAAAATTTTACAAAAATTAAAATTATAGTGTTTATAAAATTTTGTTGGAGCACAATCACACTCATTCATTTATGTATGGTATAGGCAGGTATTGGCAAATTTTTTCTGTGAAGGGCCAGATAGTAAATATCTCAGGTTTGGTGGACTATAGGTCCTCTGTCACAACTGCTCAACGCTACTGTGGCAGCATGAAAGCAGCCATAGGTAACAACCTCACTGAGGACAGGAAATAGAGTGAAAGGACTGCTACACAGGGAGCCGGGTTTCCTGGGTTCTCGGCTTGACTTTTACCAACCAATAATAGGATTTTGATCAAGTCACTCCACTTCTCTGGGTCAGATTGTCCAGATTTTGGAGACTTCTTTTAGCTCTAAAATTTCTATTTTTCTATTTTGGTTTGCCATTTTAATAACCTGGACTTTTACTGAAGACGTGTGTAGCAATTAGAATACTTCAATTGTAAGCAACAGAAGCCGACTCGAGTTTGAATTTAAGTAAAAAGACATTTATTGTAAAGATAAGTAGATGGGTCACAGAAATAAAGGGAAAACAGAAAATACAGGCTTAGAACAGGAACCAGAGTAAATCCTGGGGTTCAGGCAACAGCAACCAATGGATAATCTTTTCAGGACACTGCAGTCTCTGTTCACCTCTGATCATACGCAAGAACGTGTAACATTGAAATTCCAATGTCATGTTTCTAGCCTAACTTAGATTTGTATAAAAGACCCACCACCATGATTGTACCCAGCAGGGAGCTACAGTTCCCCAAAGCCCAATGAGAAGCTATTACTGGAAAAAGGGCAATGGATCGTAGGCAGGCAAAAATGACAGATGTCCGTGACAGTGGAGGGCACAGTGTTTTAAGTGCTAGACGTTATAGCATGAGGAGCCAACACTGATTCGGGAGTTGTTTGCTAATTTTCTCAGCAAATGCTGAATTTATGAATAGCATTTTGGAGGACACCAAAGAAATGTAATAATGACCTGTAAGACTGGTGAGAATGGGTGCTTGGGAGAGGATTGTATTCCCTTTTAATTTGAATCATTAAAATATATCCGGGCATATGCAACTACAGCTCATTATAGGAGAGATGGTAAGTAATTCTCTAATTATATATATATTACACTGTAGGCCGAGGATCCTGAGACAAGTGACTTGTCTCACATGTCAAGGGGCAGAGCTAAAAGCAGGACTTGACTTCCTGACTTGAATAACTGTTCTGAACCAGCTGCCTAGCAACCATGGCCCCGGTTCAGGAGCCCTACCATGTGAGGAGCCTCGGCGCCTGGCTGCCCCACTAAACTTCTCAAGGGCAGGAACTGGGTCCTGTTCCTCCATGTCTCCCCCAGGGCATGGCACAGCACTGGACACACAGAAGACATTCAGCGAGGAGCCTGCTTTATGGCTTGCGTCGAAGCTGAGCCTATCTGCATTTCAGATGAAGACTTGAGCTGAGAAGTATTGAAAACATCCCCAGTTGCCGGGCGCGGTGGCTCACGCCTGTAATCCTAGCACTCTGGGAGGCCGAGGTGGGCGGATCGTTCTGAGCTCAGGAGTTCGAGACCAGCCTGAGCAAGAGCGAGACCCCATCTCTACCAAAAATAGAAAGAAATTAA
>CAUYSK010113487.1:0-29646 GCA_963575035.1 Avahi laniger
TTCTTTCTATTTTTTGGTAGAGATGGGGTCTCGCTCTTGCTCAGGCTGGTCTCGAACTCCTGAGCTCAGAACGATCCGCCCACCTCGGCCTCCCAGAGTGCTAGGATTACAGGCTTGAGCCACCGCGCCCGGCCTAAAACATGTCTATTCTTAAATCTCTGTTTCCATGATCAAATTTCTTATTTTCCCTCCTTTTTTTAAATAACATTTTTATTTCAGAACAATTTCAGATTTACACAATAGTTGCAAAGATAGTAGAGTTTCCATATGCCCTTCTCCAGCTTCCTCCAACATTAAAATACTCGTGGTAAACCTAAGTCAAAACTAGGAAACCATCACTGGTACAACACCGTCGGCTAAACTGCGACTTCGTTTGGACCTCACCAGCTTTTCTGCCTATGTCTTTTTTCTCTTCCAGGATCCAAGTCAGGATCCCACACTGCTCTTGGCTGTGACGCCTCCTTGGTTGCTTCTGGGTTGTGACAGTTTCTTGGTCTTTCCTTGTTTTTCATGACCTTGAAACTTTTGAAGGATACTATTCAGGAGTTTTGTAGAACGGCCCTCGATCTGGGTTTGTCTGATGTTTTCTCACGATTAGACTCAGGTTTTGGGGAAGAACACCACAGAGGGGAAGTGCCCTTCTCACATCAACATGCCCTAAAGCGTTAACCCTAATCACTCAGTTACGGTGGCGTCTCCCAGTTTTTCCCACTGTAAAGTCACCGTTTTCCCCTTTCCATACTCTAGTCTTGGGAAGTGAGGCACTAAGCCCAGCTCACACTCAAGGGGAGGGGAAGTTAAGCTCTGCTTCCTGAAGGGGAGGTACTATATATAAATAGTCACGTACCACATACGGCGTCTCAGTCATAAGCTGAAAAATTCCTATTGCCCAGTGACATCATAGCCATAGTGATGTCCTATTGCAATGCATTATTCACATGCGGTGATGACACTGATGTAAACAAACCTCCGGCACTGCCAGTTGTATAAAAGTGTAGCACATACAGTTATGTATAGTACATAATACTTGATAATGAACAACTGTGTTACTGGTTTACATATTTATTAAACTGTACTTTTATCATTATTTTAGAGTATACTCCTTCTACTTATTAAAAATAAAAGGTAACTGTAAAACAGCCTCAGGCAGGTCCTTCAGGAGGTATGCAGAAGAAGGCAGTTATCACAGGAGATCACAGCTTCATGTGTTGCTGCTCCTGAAGACCTTCCAGTGGGACAAGACGTGGAGGTGGAAAACAGTGATATTGATGGTCCTCACGCTGTGTAGGCCTAGGCTAATGTGTGTGCTTGTTTCTTAGTTTTCAACAAAAACATTTAAAACATAAAAAGTTTTTAATAGAAAAAAGTTTATAGAATAAAGAAAAACATTTGTACAATGCATTTGTGTTTTAAGCTAAGTATTACTACAAAAGAGTCAAAAAGTTTTTAAAAATTTAAAAGTTTATAAAGTAAAAA
This sequence comes from Avahi laniger, assembly GCA_963575035.1. Classification (NCBI taxonomy): domain Eukaryota; kingdom Metazoa; phylum Chordata; class Mammalia; order Primates; family Indriidae; genus Avahi; species Avahi laniger. The sequence continues at coordinate 1,477 of CAUYSK010113487.1, forward strand.
AGTTACAGTAAACTAAGGTTAATTTATTATTAAAGAAAGAAAAAAATTTTTAATAACTTCAGTTAGCCTAAGTCTACAGTGTTTATAAAGTCTATAGCAGTGTAATGTCCTAGGCCTTCACATTCACTCACCACTCACTCACTCACTCACCCAGAGCAACTGCCAGTCCTGCAAGCTCCATTCATTGTAAGTGCCCTGTACAGGTGTACCATTTTTCATCTTTTATATCCTACTTTTACTGTACCTTTTCTACGTTTAGCTATGTTTAGCTATACAAATACTTGTCGATGTGTTACAATTGCCTATAGTACTAGCACAATAACATGCTGTATGGTGTGCCGCCTATGAGCAATAGGCTATGCTGCATAGCCTAGGTGTGCAGGAGGCAGTACCATCTAGGTTTGTGTAAGTACTCGCTATGATGTTCACAGTATCACGAAACTGCCTAACTGCATTTTTCAGAATGTAGCCCTGTTGTTAAGCAACACATGACTATATATGATTTAGAATTCTTCTGTAAGGACAATTTGTCCTTCTTGCCCATTCATTTATTTATTCAATCACATATTTATATCGCTATGGACTCGTGAATATCTATTTTATTCTTCGGATTACAATCTAATACTGTCATTATTTATTTGGTTGTTCAAACTGTTCCGGTTTTGCTCATTGGGAGCTTTTTCAGGTTAGTTGCAAAGTCCTTTGGACAATGCTCCCATCCATTTTTTTCCAGCACTTCCTTACTTTCTAGTATTACAAGATGCTCCAGGCTCATCTACCCTCAGCATCCTCAGCCTTAGAAACTGCCACTTCTTCAAAGGTAGCCCTGGTTCCTTTTCTGGGAGAACGGTATTTAGAAACCAAGATTTGGGTGCTGGATACGCTTGTTGTACTATGGTGTCACTGTCTCTGGGTCCTCCTATTGGACAAAGCTAGGGTGATCTATATATGTGTGAGTGCACTAATCTATGTGTACACATGTCTATAATTAGCTTTCTATCTCTGCATGTATGTTTGTACATATGTATACAGAGAGAGACTAAAATAAATATTAATCCATACTAATATCTCCAACTATAATTCATACTACACTGATCCTATTTCTCCACCTTTTAGCGCATCATTTCTATTCCTAACATTTCTCAGCTACTAATCATGGATATTCTATGTAAAACAACAGCAATAGATCACAAGAGAACACTTCATCTTTTGTTTTCTGTTCTCCTTCTTTTTGATCACTATTTCTAGTAACCATTCATTCATTCCTTCTTTAGTAGAGTTGGGGTCTCTTTAGTTGCCCAGGCTGGACTCGAACTCTTGAGCTCAAGTGATCTTCTTGCCTCAGCCTCCCTAGTAACTGGGACTACAGACATGCACCACCGCACCAGCTTTCTGATAATTATTGACTGCAATGATGATAATACGAGTTACCACAGGGATAACGGGCTTGTGGAAAAAAATAAAATAAAAATTAAAAAATGATAATATGTATGTGCAAATTATAATAGCAAAAATAAAATCAAGGTTTAGCAATTTATCCAACTTTATACAATTTTAACTTGAAAATTAAAGAACAATTGAAGCAGTTCAGCAAATAGTGCCCCCACCCCAACATGACGGGGAGGAGGCAGGTGGCCAACAGAACAGTGTGAGGCTAAAGCTGTACTGTAAAGGGCTAGATGGTCGATATTTTAGGCTTTGCAGGCCTTGTTATCCCCGATCTAAGTGATCTGGGGGAAAAACACAGAAATACTGTGGTTTGCTGCACTGCTGCTATCAGTAATGAGGATAACGAGGACAATGATACTTACAGCATTTACTGAAGGCTTACTCTGTGCTAGGTACTAAGTACTTTTACTTGTATTAACTCAGTTAATCCTCACAACAGCCTCGAGAGATGTACAATGTACACAGTGAAATCAGGACACTGGGATTCAAACCCCTATTAAAACTGTCTTCATTCTTTGTCATTTCCAAAGCTCTGAATTAAACTGTGTCAGACTACTAGTCAGTCTGCTTTTCCTGGCAGATAGGTATAGACATGCAACTAACTTCCAGGCAACAGGACTAAGCAGAACTGATGTGTGCTACCTCTAGAATTTTTCTATAAGAGGATGGGGCATTTGCTTTCCTGAATGTCTGTCCCCTTCCCACTGGCCAGGAAAGATCTTAAACTGGAGCAGCCACTTTAGACCCTGGGGTGGAAGCCACATGTTGAGAACAGCAAGATAAACCCATCAGTCAACCCCAGACAGCCTACCTCTGAACTGTTGGTGATAAACTCATTTCTCTCTTGTTCAAATGACTATATTTTAGAGTTGTTTGTTACAGTAGCTTAGCCTGTATCCTAACTGAAACATATTAAATGCATACCTTTTATACCTGTCAGAATAGGCAAACTTTAAAATTACGTGATGCATAACACATACCTCAGGAGAAACATGAGAGGCAAAAAAGTCTTCCTCCTTCGGTGGAGGGGACGAAGGCGGAACCACACAGCTATCAAGCCACAGCTAGAACACACACACAAAACGGGGCTTAGCATTTCGTCTGGGAAAGGATTTTATTTCATATTCTTCACTCCTCTTCTAGAGACTGTTTTCTAAAGATTGGTGCTTTCCATTATTATAAAACCAGTAACAGGCCTACAGAGTCCTCCGAGTACATTTTAGTAATGTATCAAGCCAGTAAATTATGCTTCCAGACCTTGAGGAAGTCAAGTACCCCAACTCCACAAACCATTTCTGAAAAGGAAAGATCAAAGGTTTCATACCTTTTTTTTCTTTTTTCCTTTGCTCTGTTGCCCAGCTAGAATGCAGTGGCAATGATCATAGCTCGCTGCAGCCTTGAACTCCTGGGTTTAAGCAATCCTCTGCCTCAGCCTCCCAAGTAGCTAGGATTCCAGGTGGGTGCTACTGTGTCCAGCTAATTTTTTTAATTTTTTTTTTTTGAGACAGAGTCTCACTCTGTTGCCCAGGCTAGAGTGAGTGCCATGGTGTCAGCCTACCTCACAGCAACCTCAAACTCCTGGGCTCAAGCGATCCTCCTGCCTCAGCCTCCTGAGTAGCTGGGACTACAGGCATGTGCCACCATGCCCGGCTAATTTTTTCTATATATTTTTAGTTGTACAGCAAATTTCTTTCTATTTTTAGTAGAGACGGGGTCTCGCTCTTGCTCAGGCTGGTCTCGAACTCCTGAGCTCAAATGATCTGCCCACCTCGGCCTCCCAGAGTGCTAGTAATTATCCTTATTAAAAGAAACACATGCTTATGTTCATTGTTATCTTCACGTGCGGGTTTTAACGTAAATGAGTTTGTTGTGAAAAATCGAGTACTACAGTTTCATTTATACGCGATTTATTTCAAGTTTTAGATGAAAAGGTTTTATGTCCTGTGGGCAGATTTCTGTTCTTCAGTAATGTTGGCAAAAAGAGGGCGGAGTCTGATTTTGGAGAGGACGTGGGTAACTTCGTGATCCATCCCTGCGATCCACTGTGTCCGTTTTCGGACAGGGCCAGACTAAAGCCTTATCTGGAGCTCCTGGGCAGGGAAGGAGGAGGGAGAGAACAAATGATGGTCTTCTCCTGGGCGAGCCCCCTTGGTGTCTGCCGCTGCCGTGGGGGCCTCTTTCTTAGGGCAGGTAAAGGACGAGTGTGCCGCCCTCACCTGCCTCTGTCAGCTCTGACTCGGCTGCCCGCCAAGCCCCCACATTTTTCTATCTCGGAACCACAACCACTGTGTCCCTGGTACAAAAAACCACTCACACCAGGCCCTCTCTCTGGGCGGTTGTCACCCCTGGCCTGGGTTTGCCGGCCCTTCCTTGAGCTCCTCACTGCCAGTTGTGCACAGTTTGTGGCTTCAGTTTCATCTCCTGGAACGTTTTGGTCCCCAGGGGTCCCGGGCCCTGAGCTGCTAAGGATGCGGGTACATGGGTGGGCACGTGGGTGGGTACTATGTATCATAACGTGTAAAACAATGTTTTAAGTGTGTGCTTTCATCTGTCAATACAGTAATCTGTAACTAGTTGCTAATACAGTGGGGACATCACTCACAATCTAAAGAAGATTGGAAAAATACTGAGATCAATGAAAAAAATGTTTTGTCCGGGAACGAGGAGCAGTGTGATAGAGTGCAGAGAGCACTGAACCTGGAGCCCAAGTTCCTAGGTTTAGTTCTCGTTGAAAGCAGCGTGCCACGCGCCAGGGTGTGCTCCACACCGGCTGAGAGGCTTCCCAGTCTGCGCCCTCTGGGGCGCAAAGCGTGGTGGCAACAGCGTGCACGGGGTGTGGCGCTCACACAGAAGGGAGGCCTCTGACCAGGCGCAGGGACGTGGGGAGACTTCCTGGAGGTGGCGTCTGAGCTGATGATGCAGATGAGTCTGCTCAGCGAAGAAGGGAAAGGAGGACTTTTTGAGCTGAAGGAACAGTCAGTAGAAAGGCACAACGGCACGCTTCGATCCGAGAGCAAACGATCCAGCGTGGCCAGGCCGTCGGCAGCTGCGTTTCCGTGGGGGCTGTGGGACGCTGCCCTGCCCCTCTAGGCATTTGCTTTCTCAGCTGTGAATCCGGGAGATAGACACGGTCATCTCTGAAAGCCAGTGCAGTTCAGCCGTTGTCCCAAATCTGTAACTGATTATTATGTAATCCTGCTGAGTTGGGGGAGATGAAAAAACTTAAATCCGAGACGAGCCCTCCCTCCCATTCTGTGTTTATCTTCTGACAAGTCGGCCTCGTCATTATTCCACGGCTCTGATCCTCGTCTCTGAAAGTGTTTTTTCCCCTTCTTTTTTCTAGGCTGTTCTTGCTGGAGATCTAATTCTTTCTGCAGCATCTATAGCTCTGGCACGAATTGGAAATACAACTGTCATATCTATTTTAACCCAAGTTATTGAAGATTTGGTGCGTGGTAGGTTGATTCTGATTTTTCTTCCGTTTTAATGAATCCTGGTATTCAGCCAGGCAAGAAAACCACATCTCAAATGACCCTTTTCCTTGTTTCCAGGTGAATTTCTTCAGCTAGGGTCAAAACAAAATGAAGATGAAAGATTTGCACACTACCTTGAAAAGAGCTTCAAGAAGACTGCAAGTCTGATAGCCAACAGTTGTAAAGCAGTATGTACGTTCTGTCTTTTTTTAAGTTAAAAAACAAAACAAACCAAACAAACAAAAAAACACCCCATTGCTCTTTTCTTGGGAGCTAATTCTCCAAAAAAATATTTCATTGGAGAACCTTAAAATAGTATCCAAAATCCCAAGAGGTCAATGAGGAAAGAATCACAACTCCAAACAGCAGAGTACTTCTGGTATGCAGACATTAACATTTCAGCTTTTCCTCCCAAGAATTTTGACTCAAAACAAGTTTAAGATTTTCCCCCATCTAAGTGCCACTTTGAACAACTTACCGTAAATAATTTCTCTCATAAGATTATGGACACATTATTTCTGACATTTTACTTTTAAAACATTATGAAGTGCTGTGTTCCTAAATATGATATTTACCCAGGAGAAAATATCTATTAGATTGTTCTACATGCTTTTTTATGAGTAGTAGACACTTCCAGTATTTTTATATGAGGTATAAACAGGCCATATTGCTTCAGAGTATAAACTGAATGTGAGCTGTAACTTTTCCCCTGCTTTCTCCCTGGCCTTCCTTGTGTTTTCCATATCTATACATTTTTTTTTTTAAGTCAGTGTTATCTTTAACGTGTAGACTAATGTGCAGTATTCATTGTTAACTCATGAATGAGAAACAGTCTCTCCATGGAATTGTTCATCTGACCATCTCTTAGCCTAACAGGTTACAGTGACAAAACCTAGGCAAGTAACAGTCCTGTGTAATTAGAGCCACAAGAAGGGAAGACCTCTGAGGGTCAAGTGTAAATTGCTGTTGTGATATACTCCTAACATAATTAGAGTTAAAGAGCTTTTTCTCACACCTGTCACGTGAAAAAGTCCCTTGCTGATAGTGTCTATTTTGAAAAGTGTCAAGAAATGTCTAATTGTGAACAGAAAAAGAAAAGAATGAGGACATTTCCTTCCTAAAAAGACTTAATCGAAACCCTAAAGAATGTGAATTATGTAGAACGTGCCAGCTACAATCTCAGACATTTTTGTCTTTTTCTTGAAAGGGCTATTATGTTTATATTTCCAGGAAATTACAAGTGTGTTTTTTTTAAAAAAAGAGGCAGAAGAAAATGCAGTAGACACTGGGTGCTCAATAAGAGAATAGCCCATTTAGAGTGGGTGCCATAAAGCTGTTCATTGAGTATCATACCCTTGATGGCCCCAGTCTCCCCAAAGTCTCTTACGGCACACTAGTGAATTAAGTGAAGCTTGCTGATAATTTCACAAGCTTGGGACAGCCATTTAGAAATGCTAGCAGGTAGGGGCCCTTTAGGAATCGGAAACAGAGTCACTGTCCACACAAAGTAGACATCTCCTAGGCACAGGAGGGCAGCCCCGCATTGGAGCCAGAACAGAAATTCACTCAGTAATGGAACCTTACCAAGGGTCCAAGGAGATGGACCTGACACTTCAGGAAAATCTTAATTGTGGTCACTGCCCTCTGCTTAAGAAGCCAAAGATAATAACGCACATGTATTCTTTCTAAAGAGAACCCCAGTGCTTCAAAGATTAGCAGCTAAACGGTGGACACTCACATTGACGTGGCTCAAACGAAACGTTTTATGCCGTCCACCAGGAGGCAGGCTGGCACCGTCCCAGGGCTACCTACTTTGCATTTGGTTTATTCTGAACTCCAGAGCAGTCAGAATAATAAAGCAAAATCATGGCGTGTGAGCTCTTTGAATACAAGTTTCTATATTTAAGTGCCTATGGGTGGAAATATTCCAGAGGTGTTATGCATTCAAAATTGCTATTTCTATGTACTCTTGGCATTTAAAATGCAGAGCCACGCGAGCTCCGGAGGAATGCGTGCAGAGCAATTAGACATACCAAAAAGGGGAGACGGAAAATTTAAAGATCAGAATTATTATAGAACTAATGGGATTCTAAAATGTTTCAGAAAGTTGAAGGAAACTTAAAAGCTTATAATTTATTCTTACCAAGGACACCATTTATTTGCACCCCCCCTTTTCTAATTGTATTTTTAGTGGAAATAAAATCTAAAAGAAGGCCGTCTAGAAGGATTGTTATAACTCTGATGTTAAAACAGAATTGATTTTATTATCAAAAAATGATTGGCTATTCATTTGCATATACAGTCATGCAAAATATATCCTGTAGCTTACCAGGGAAGGGTGTGACTATGGGATGGAGCCCTGAGAACTCAGGTGGCCCGTCCAGTGTTACTCAGCTAGACAGTGGCTAAGCTGGGACCTGAACCCAGAACTGGGTATGGAAATCCTGCCTTGTTTTTCTCAGGATTTCTTCCTGAATTTCTATTCTCTCCAGGGCTCCTTGTGGCCTGGAATCAGTGGAATCTCTTCCTGTTACTTGATTTTCAAAGCTCCAGAGTGCACTACAGAACTTTGTTCTGCAGGTCATATTAGCAGAGAACACTGGTCTTGGGGGTTTGGTTTCATTTTTTTTTTTTATAATGATATTCCTATTATCTACAGGCCTTATTCAAATGTTGTCAATTGTCCTAAAACTGCTCTAACAAAAGGAAAAAAAATTTTTCCAGGTCCAGGATCCAGTCCAGGATTCCATGTTGCATTTGGTTGTCATGAATCTTTAGTCTCTTTTGATGGGAACAGTTCCTTGGTCTGTCCTTGTCTTCTGCCACCTCGGTATTGTGAAGAATGCAGCCCAGTTATGCTATTGAGCCTCTCAAGTTGGATTTGTCTGATATTTCTTTAAGATTAGATTCAGGTTATGAGATTTTGGCAGGAGGACAACAGAAATGATGCTGGCTTCTCAGTTTATCACATCAGGAGGCACACGGCGTCTCTCCAGCCCATTACTGGTGATGTGTGCTTTGATCACTTGATTAGGGTAGTATCTGCCAGGTTTCTTCCCTCCGAAATTACTATTTCTCCCTATTTTGGAGGAAGTATTTTCAGATTATGTAAATATGCAGTTTCTCATCAAACTCTCACCCTCTGGTTTTAGCATCTCTTTGTGATTCTTTCCTGAGGCAGTTATTACTGTGATGGTTGCCAAATGGTACTTTTTCTAATTTCGTCATTCCTTCCACATCACTCTACAATAGAGTTGATATTCCATTGTGAGGAAGCTCTTATCTGTGTGTGCTCTTGGATTCTTATTTTAGTCCATGGACTGTAATTCATTATCATTATTTATTTTAATGCTCAATTGTCCTAGATTTAGCCAATGGGCAAGGCCCTTCGTGCTGCCTCCTGTGACGTTTCAACACGTCCCTGTCACTCTTTCAGCACGTCCTTCATTTCCGGCAGGAGACATTCTAGGCCTTCTTTGTACTTCCCAGCCCCGGGATCCAGTATTTCTCCAAGGAGCCCAAGTTCCTTGTGGTGGAGAATGGTGTCTGGAAGCAAAAGCTGGGCCGGGTGTCATTGTCTCTAGGCCCTTTCAGGGGACAGAGCTAGGAAATGCATGGACGTGTTATATAATGTGTGTGGATGTACCTTTCTGTGTCCATTCACGGTTATTCAAAATCATGAGGAATCACACTGATAACTCAAATGCGTCTAACACCACAGTTTCAGTGCGGTTATGTTATTACATGATTTCATTCATAGTTCTGTTCATTTTTATTCCATTTTAGGGGCTCCCTCCCATTCTTACTGATGTTGTGTTTTGGTTTCGACGGTTTCGTTGTTGTTATTTTGAGCGTTTGAAAACATTAACGTGGCCCCAGAAGTCAGAGCTAGACAGAAGGCCGACTCCCTCTTCACCCTGTTGCCCTGTTCTCACGCCGCCGTCCTTTCTCCCCACCCTGCAAGGAACGGTCTCATTATCTGGCTCCTCCTTCCTCTGTTTCTTTTTGCACAAATGAGCACAGACATATATTAATGTGTTATTTTCCCTTTTTCATTACAACAATAAGTAGGATACTGGACTACTCGTTTGTTTTGCTTTTGCACCTTGCTTTCTGCACATAACAATATATTGTGCAAATGATTCTATGTTGATGGGTAGAATCTTCCTCATTTTGAAAACAGCTGGATCATATCCCACTTTGTGGATGTAGCATGGTTTACTGAGCCACACTTTTATATACGGGCATTTAGGTTTTACAGTTACAAATACTAGTACAACGGCGAACCTCGTGTAAATGTGTTTTCGTGTCGGGGGAAGTGGGCTTTCAGGGTAAATTTAGGGTACATGTAGTTTTGTTGGACACTATCAAATCTCCCTCTACTTGGGCTGTCCCGGTGTGCAGTTCCACCAGCAGTTTACGGGTGTCTTGCCTATCCCGGCATCCTTCCTAACCAAACGTGGCTTTAGACTTTTGAATTTTTGCCAACCTAATAGATACCATATTGCAATGGAGTTTTAATTTAAGTCTTTCCTTTCTGGAGTGAAGCTGAACATTTTTTCAGATGGTTAAGAGCTGTTTTTACCTACAGCTTTAATTTTTGTGAATTGTCTTGTTTGTGTCCTTTGCCTATTTTTCTTTTGAGTATTTTGTCTTTTTCCCCCTCAGTGTGTAAGAGGTCTTTATATATTAATATTAAGAATATTAGCTTTTTATCTGTGATATTATGTTGCACGTATTTTCTCCCAATATTTTTAGTTGGCTTTTGACAACACCCCATTTTAATGTTTTCTGTGGTGGTGAAGCTCAAATATTCTCCACTCTCCACTGTTTTTCTTTTTCTTTCTTTCTTTCTTTTTTGTTTGAGATGAGGTCTCACTATATTGCCCAGGCAAGACTCCTGGGCTCAGGTGATCCTCCCAAGTAGCTGGACTACAGCGCCACCATGCCCAGCTAATTTTTCTGTCTTTTGTAGAGATGAGGTCTCACTCTTGCTCAGGTTGGTCTTGAACTCCTGGCTTCAAGCAGTCCTCCTGCTTTGGCTAGGAGGACTCCTGCCAAAGTGCTAGGATTACAGGTGTCAGCCACTGCACCCGGCCTGCTTCAGCATTTTTAATAGCTAATGTCACAATACAAGTATGTATCAGAATGTGCTTCTTATGGTGGCATAAACACACACACTTCAAAGATAGAGTTGCTTAGGCCAGGCATGGTAGCACATGCATGTAGTCCCAGCTATCTGGAAGGCTGAGGCAGGAAGGATCCCTTGAGCCCAGGCATTTGAGGTTGCAGTGAACTAATAATCGTGCTAATAATCTGCATCCCATCCTGGGCGACAGAGCAAGACCCTATCTCAAAAATAAATAATAATTTCAAAAAGCCAACAAATACAGAGATGTTTGATAAATATAAAATTATAAGGCGTTTGCCCCTGCCGGTGCAAACAGTCTTCCTAGCCAGCAGGCTTACAGGACTGTGTTGCAAGCTGTGGACCTTCCCCAGAAAGAAGCACATCCACCACACAGCCCGCTGTAGCACCTGCTTCAAGCAGAGCAATTAGCCAAGCTCCACTTTCTTTGACTTAATCATTTTCCATGCTCCGCCCACTCGCAGAGAGCTGTGAGGCATCTCTCTGACGCCGGGCGCAAGCAAGCAGCGTTCCTTTTTAGTGTGTCGTGCTGTGTTGCATCTGATTTTCCTAGTTGTGGTAGCAGTTTTTGGTTTTCTTGCCGTACGTCCAGACAGTCCTTACCCGGGTTTGGGGGACAGGACCCTGGGGTGGTCTTTACGCTGTGGTAGTTGAAATCTGAATAATTAGTTGTTTTTCCACCGTGTGTGAAGCAAAAGCTACCCATTGAAAAAGAGCTCATTTCTCTGTTAGAGATGTGAGTAGGGAGGGCATATAATCAGTGTACAGGAGTTGTCAGCTTTTATCATCATCAACCACATAAGATTTTGTTTGTTTGTTTTGAGACAGGGTCTCACTCTGTCGCCCAGGCTGGAATGCAGTTGTGTGATCATAGCTCATTGCAGCCTCGAACTCCTGAGCTAAGCTATCCTCCCACCTTAGCCTCTGTAGTAGCTAGACTACATGCATGCACCATTGCACCCAGCTAAGTTTTTGGTAATTTTTTTTAGAGATGGGGGTCTCGCTATGTTGCCCAGGCTGGTCTCGAACTCCTGACTTCAAGATCCACCTCTGCCTCCCAAAGAGCTGGGATTATAGGCGTGAGCCACTATTCCCGGCCACATAATAAGTATTTATGAGATAGCGTGAGGTTTAACTAAAATAATACAAAGCACGAATCGTATGTGTTCCATAAATTTTAACTCATTAAGTTTAGAAATAATTTTTTCGTAAATCTTTTACTTTTCAGGAAGAAAGTTTGTATTTCTGTTTGGCTTTGTGTTGAGGAAATGGCATTAATCTTGTTACAGGAGATTGCCTCATTATTAGTTATTTCTGCCTCGGAAAAGGAGTATCATTCTGTTCCGAGCTCAGCTTATCCCAGGCAGCCCAAACCTTGCCACGCTCTCCTCCTCTGAGCCAAGTTGATGGATAATGGGTATTTTGGCTTCTTTCGAAGTTTCTAAATTGTCCTCCATGGTCTCCCAGACTCTTTACTTGAAAAGAGGAGCCCAAGCGTCAGTGGCCGCTAGTGGTAAGGTCTCTGCTGTTGACGGCAGTATGAGCTTTTTATTCACCTGAACTTTTATGGCATGTGCAGTTTTATGATGCACTTACAGCCAAGGGTGACACAGTCACGGACTTCATTAGTCGTCAAAAAGCAGTCACAGGGCTGAGGAAGGACGTTAACATGATCTGGCTTGAATTAGCAGAGGTGCCCGGACATTGCCAAGGCTCCCGTTTCTGGATCCAGTGGAGGAGGAGGAAGAGGAGGGAGGTGGGGGAGGAAGATGATGATCATTAATAACAGCAAACATACGCTGAGTTCTAACCAGATACCTGACACTGTACTAAGGGCTTCAATGTAGCCCCCACATTTATTTCTCCCTGCAGCTCTGCGAGGCAAGTGTTAGTTATTTCTGCATGTTACAGATGAGGAAACTGGAGCACAGAACGATTAAGTAACATGCCACGGTCACCTGGTAACCGTGAGGGGCGCGAATCCAACCCTGGCAGTTACCCGCCGGGCCGGCACCTCTGTGCCACAGCGAGGTCCGAGCAAAGTGCGGTCCTTGACCGGAGAAGCGCAGAGGGAGGGACCGCAGGTCAGCGGACGGGCTCGTCGTCAGCCGTCCCTGTGGAACGGAGACCGCAGAGCCCCATCTGGCTTTCTCATCGACGGGCAGCGTAGACACTTCCTGTCCAGTACGGCAGCGACCGTCCCTCCCCTCCCCCTCTGGTCCCTGCCCAGGCTTTGTTTTCTGCAGACGCGGCGGGCTGCCTAGCACGCTCAGCACGGCAGCGCGAAACGCGCTCGGTGCCGCTGCCAGCTAGTGTTTTTGGAGTTTAAAGAAGGCTTTTAGAAGTCCAGCTTCTCCCCCACTGGAAGCGGGCAGGGGGGCAGCTTTTATACAGTTACATTCGTTCTCGCGAGAGAGATATGGAAATAGCGAGACCAGCGAAGGTGTTTCTGATATGAAATGGTGTCTGTGTCTGAAGCACGAGGCTTAAGGCTATTACAGACACATCAAGACAGAACTGCACTGAGAAGTCACTGAACTCACCAAAGATTATTAAAAGAAAGGACTACAGATGGGGCAATATACGGCAGCATCGTGTGATTACTTAGATCTCTAGCCCTGAGAAGAAGGATCAATCAGTGGAGGTTATTAAAGCCAACAAGTAGGCCAGTTTGCTGGGTGCTGGAAGCCTGTATTTCACACACCAGGGTCCATTTCTTTTGCGTGTCAGAAAGATTTACTTAGCGTGTTACCAGCAGAACTAGTCTAGTAGCTCAGTTTTTCCTTAGCAGTGGAAAGACTTATCTTGTCTGAAAGGGGGGTTGGGTAAAGGATAGTTTACTTAGGATTTAAGAGAACAATCTGCGACTGAAATTCTTTCCTGGAAAACACTATTTTGTACATGCTTGGTCTCCTCCTGATGTCGAGCTCCTGGCTGTACACAGTCCAGCCTCACTACCTCTCATTTAAAGGAATGCACGCCTGACTCCTTCACCAAGCGGCCAGCTGCCCGTTTCTGTCCGGTAGCAGTTTCTCAGAACCCCCTTTGTGTTTCAGGTCTCCATTCTGGGATGCCCTGACCCAGTGGTGCACGAGATTGCCTATCAATATGGAAAAAATGTGGGCATAGCTTTTCAGGTTGGTATGCTTCTTATTCGTAAGAAGGGTGGCGTGTTGGTACCGTCAGCGTTTTCTCCCAGGGTGTGAATCTCAGAATGGTGAGAACAGTGGCGATGATATTGGCACGGTGGTGCTTTTCACATTCCCTGTTTCCTTTTGCCAGCTAATAGATGATGTATTGGACTTCACCTCGTGCTCTGACCAGATGGGCAAACCAACGTCAGCTGATCTGAAGCTGGGGCTGGCCACTGGCCCTGTCCTGTTTGCTTCTCAGCAGGTAGGTTTCACAAACTGCTCTCGACACACTGGTGGGCAGCCCTGCAGAAGCAGCGTCTCCAGGCACAGCCGATGGGAAGGTGGAGAAAAGGAACAGATAGATGGGAAGGCATTCGGATAAGAGACCGCAGATCTAGATTTGATCTTGGCTCTGTGACTGACATCTCAGAGCTAGTCACCTCGCCTCTCTGAGCCTGTTTCCTTATCCATAAAAATGAAAAAATTACGACCTTCTTCCCAGGGTGGTTGTGAGGATTATCTCAGGAAATATTCCTTATCTTTATAAACTGTGAAGTGCTGGATGCCTTTAAGGTAGCATGATGATTATTTCCGTATTTTGTGGCAAGGTGAATGGTTTCCACATCTTGATCAGGGAACTGGACTCTGGTGTTCCTCAGAGCCCCCTGAGGCACAGGAGGCGTCAAGGGCCTCCAAACGTAGGCAATTGTGAGAAATTCTCCAGTTCTAGAAGTTTAATGGGACTGTGCTGCTCTGAGAGAGGCTTCAGAGCCTCAGTCATTGTCTCAAAATGTCAAGAAGTCAGTGGATGCACGAGGACCACTTAGTCCCTCCTTCTCCAGATGGAGGAACTGTCAAGGAAGGGAAGGAAGGAAGTCAAGCTCCCTTCATGATCTTGGTATGGATGAAAGGCTTAGGAAGCTTCAAAGACGCCGCAGTGACTTACCAAGCAGACATTTTCATAGCCTGCTCTGGGCCCTGGCCACATTGCTCTTGGCTGTACCAAATGTTATTTAAAGTAAGTGAGACACTAGCTGGTGCTTGGACATCTTTTTAAAAGATTTTCATCTTTAGTAGCATTTCAGTTGTTATTTGGCAAAGCAATGAAGATGTTTATCACCACGTCATGAAATTAAAAACTAGCTCTTTGGTCTAACATTTTGGTAACTTTTAGTCTTCCAAAGACTTTGCCCCTATTCTTAAAATGTACAAAGATAATTCATGTCCTCCGTAGAACTTGGCGTTTCTATTTTGATGTACGAACCTTGCTTTCGATGGATTTCCGATTTGTCCAGTATGCAGCAAAGCCATTGCCAGGGTGATTCTTCCCAGGGGAGGCTGATGTCTTGGGTGGCTGGGCCAGGTTACCTCGGGCAACGTACCAGTGGACAGCAGCCGAGTGAGGAATACGGGCTGCGAATGCAGATGTTGGGGCACTTTGTAGAAACATCTGTCCTCATTACTGCCAAGCTCCATCCTCTCAACCTTGTGAGGCCGAGGCGAGAGGTGAAAGGTGTGCTATGAATGGGTCTCTCCTCCCAGTGAGACTAACTTGCCAGCCAAAACTCAGCATATTAAACACGTGTGAAGTTCTGACAAAAATTTATAAGACTCCTTTTCATACATTAAGGCATGAATGAGGAGTATTGTGTTTTACTGTAAACCCACAAAAAAAGTATGCATGAGCCACGTAAATGTAAAAGTATGTCTGAGATTAGAAAAATTAGTCACCGGCTACCATCGGTACAACTTATAGACGTTAACCTACTGCTCAGATGCCGGTTAGTAAATGCGAGTAAAGAACATTGAGATGGAAAGATGCACTGAGTGTGCTGGAATCCAGCCAGCTCAGTAAAGACCCGTTTAGCTGGGTTCTGGGATTTCCACGGTAACTAAGGAACAAGACCTTCCCCGAAGCAGCTTTCAGTCTACTAAAAAGTTTGGTCGCTATACTTTTGGAATCTTATCAGTTATAAATCTTGTCCTGAGCCCCATGATCCTAAGTTGAATCTCACTTCAACCTTAAGATGACCGGGTGAGAATAGGTTGGCCTCTCCTGCTTGCGTTTCACTGTGAACATATTTCAAAAGAAACTAATTTACTTTCCTTTACACAAAGGAGGAATGGCTGATTCTGCCTTCAGATATAACGGGGGCGGGAGGGTGGAGGGAAGTGGACCCCTCCTACATACCAATCTGTCAGTAATCTGCAAGAGACTGAAAAATGCTAGGGTTTTTTTGTTTTGTTTTTTAAAGCAAAAAGAACAAACAAGGTTACAGTGCCCCAAACCACGGTTTTCTGTGTGCTTCCCTGGGAAATCCCAGAGTCACGAGGCGCCCACTCACTGTCAGCAGACAGCTCTGTGCTCATCTGCCCGTAAGGCAAGGGGGAGAGGAGAAAAGCGCACGTTGCAGCGTCAGAAAAGGGAACACAGAACCAGTCCAAGCAGGAAGTGACTCTGGACAGGACTCATTTCAAAAGTAGACTGATGTTTCTGACTGTGGCACATGGGGCCAGAGTTAGTCAGATATGTATTTATAAATTGGTTTTCTAATAAAACAGCAAGTTTAGACTCTACTGTGGATTACACTGTCAAAAAGGGATTCTTAGCAAGAAATTTGTCAAAAGATTTATAGGACTCAAATTAATTTGGGGTAAAACAAGTTCCACAAAAATAGCATGAGATTGTGCAGTATCTCCGTTTCACGAAAATGCGTTTTTAGTTTACAAAGAGTTTTTGCATCTGTTATCTCTAATCTCACAACTCCTCTTTGTGGCAAATATTATGATATCTATTCTACAAGTAAACTGACGCTTACACCTCACCAAAATTAAGCAGCTGGCAAACAGCAGAGCAGACAGCTGAACGAGTCTTCTAAGACCAGTGTTCATCTTACTATCCCCACGTGTTACCGTTGCCACTGGGGTTGTTGATAAAGTTAGTGCAGACAAGCGTGTACAATACCCAGCAGGTAACTGGTCCACCCTGGCACGGACAACACTCAAAAAATAGCCTCCGTGTGACACCTTGATTATTGTGATTACCACACCTATTTAGCGGAGCAGTTCTAAGATGTCTGTAATCCTTTTCTATAGGTAGGTGAGTTTTATTTGCAGATTGGATAGTCTTTGAACTTTGTGAACACAGCCTGAGTCTCTCTGGACTAGGACAAGCAATTGTGGGAAACCACTTTTATCTTTTTAACTTGGCATGATGGATGTCTTCAAATTGGAATTTGCTGAACCCAGCACTGGACAGAAATTCCGTCTCCTTTGAATTCCACTGTTTTTAACATCTCTCTGAATACATTTGGTACAGGGGATTTAAGAAAAGTTTCGGGATTTCAAAAATAGATAAATAAAAAGTTTCGGCATTTCTGGAGAGATCCCAGGGATGACAGTATTATGTGTCGTACATATTTTCTTTAAGAACAAAAACAGTATGTTGATTGGATTTTGAAATTCTCAGAAACAAAATGGAAATGTCTTCCTTTCTTCAGTGAGACTACATTAATTTTCAAATATCTTTTTAAAAACAATAAATGAGACTTTCCTTTCTTCTAACTAGCTGGTGCCCTAGAGTTACCCAAGTTTTATTTGGGCAAACTTAATCCAATTTACTTATCGCATTGGTAGTTTAGATGATGGACAGATTTCAGTTAGAACCTGACTTATGCACAGGTGGTTTGCCTACTCTTGAAAATAGAGCCTGAGCAAATGAAATCTTTCTTATTTCTCATAAATCTGCAGGCAGGCAACTGTTCTTCCTGTTCTGTTTCTCGTTTCTTCTCCACATACACACTGAGGGGATGGGGCAGTGCCTAGGGGAAGAGCTTGGTATTTGCATATTAAAACTGCACACGCTACACGTTTTGAAGGAAAGATATAGTCACACTCCATGCAAATAATTTTCGTCAAATTTTGCTTTCTCGGTGCTTTTTATAGTAAAAAGCATCAGAGAAACCACGCAGTCAGCACATTTTACCACTCTTGTTGGTACGGCAGGAAAAGCTTATACGCCATAAACAAGGTAATTTTACCAGAAGCCCAGGAGAGGATCACATCAGTCTTAAGGATATGGCCATCTAGATATCAAGTTTTGGGATGTGGTATTAAAAAACTAAAACAAATGCCTGCTTGATTTGGCTTTTTACTATGAAAATTGATTGATTTGGACTTTCCTGTATCCTTCCTTGTGAACCTTAAATTATCCTTGAAAGATCAGTAACTGAAGCAAATTACTGGTTTTCATTTAAGAACAAGGCAGTTGCTGGCTCTTTAAATTCTATAAGCATGTTAGCAACCTCTACGTGCTCAGAACTTTGTATTAACACATACTTTGCTCTGAAAGGAACATGATTCCTTCATCTGCCATCATTTGGTTGAGGTTTTTCTATGTGTGCCCAGTTGTTTCTTCCAGGATTTCTAATACCATGTGATGGTTACAAGACAACAACTCATTTCATCCTTCAGGTTCGTTGCCAGGGAAAAACTGGCAACTGCCTTGAGCACATGCCTGGGGCCAAAGACCTCTTACCCCTTATTCCATGGAACCATGAACTGGCAGGACTGAAGGATTGCAGATCATGAGACACAGAAGGAGGCTAACACCCAAGAGATTAAGAAATTCACGCAGATGTGGCGGCCGGTGGTAGAACCAAGACTAGAGCTGGGATCTAGGAAGTGCAGTGATTTGGTATCCTCCCTTCCTTGTTCTGGCAGTGCTGGAAATGCTCCTAAATAGTTGCTAAGTATTGTAGAACATCGATTTTATCCTCACTACCTTTTACACCTGTTTCTTCTGTCTTATTGCCATCAGCTTAATTCTGGTCTGTTTTGTAACTTACTACAGTGACCTAGTATCTCTACCTCTGTCTTTTCTAATTTAATCATTTTCAACCTTGGCTGCACATTTAAAATATCTGGGGAGTTTTGAAAACCCTGATGCCCAGGCTAAACCCCAAGCCAGGATAATCTAAATCTTTGGGAACAGGATCCAGGCAGTGGTGTTTAAACTGCCTCAGATGTTCCCAGTATGCAGTCAGTGTCAGGCACCGTTGCTCAAATCCACACTCTAAGCTGCCTGGCAGAGCTGTGTGCGCTCATAAATACCCTCTGCTCAGAAATCTCAGTAGCTTTCAAATAGCACTCAATTTAGTACTTAGAGGGAAATGCCTAATTCCCTCCACCATCCGAGGCCAGTCGTTCTCAGAGTGTCAGCAGAAACAAGGAGTCTCAGCATCTCCTGGGAATTTGTTAGAAATGCATGCTTATCCATCCCTGCTGAACTGAAACTCTGGGGGGAGGCCCGACAGGCTGCACAGGTGTTCTGATGCAGTCTGCAGGTCAAGAACCACATTGTTTTAGAGACGTACTTCACTCCTCCTGCCTCTCTTACTCACTATTGGGACTAGGGACAGAACATCAGCATGAACACCAGACTCACGGCTGCTTTTCCTGTGCACCCCACAATGCCCAGGCACAGACAGTGGGTATCTCCCTTAGCTCAGCTTTAGTTGCTACAGTTCATTGCGCCCCTACATCATCTAGACATTTTATCACCTGTTTGTTGTTTCTTACTGTTATTTCTTGTCGTTACAAACTGATGTTAGAACATTTGATTCATTCTCTCAAGAGCAATAAATAGATTTTCTTTCTTTATGGTTAGTTTCCAGAAATGAATGCTATGATAATGAGACGGTTCAATTTGCCAGGAGATGTGGACAGAGCTCGACAGTATGTATTACAGGTAAGATTATTTTGAAAAGGAAAAAAGGTACAAATGTGGCAAAGTCCTGTAACCAAACAAATAATGTAACATTAAATTTTAGATGCAAGACTAAGTTTAGCCAACTCTTGACAAAAACTGAGAAGGAGAAAGTCATTTTTTACCTGTTTAATTAATTAATTTGCATTTTTCTTCTAGACTTCTTCCCAAGGATTTCAGTTTGACTGAGCTTGGCTAAAAAGTTACCCAAGTGATTCTAATGAGAAGGAAGGGTTGGAACCAGCCTTCCCCGCATCCATCAGTAGCATCACTATGTTGTTCCCCATCACCAGACCTGCCGCCAGCCTAGGCCACGTGCTCGTCCTTGCTCCAGCTAGACTATTACAGCAGCCTACTCATAACTGGCCTTTCCTAGTCCATCTTAGTAACTGTTATAAAGGTGTCACTAAAGAAAGTATCAATGAAAAAATCAAAACCAACATAGGCAAACTGTACTAAAATGTTTTTCTAACTCGATGTTCAGGGGTTAGTGGCTTGTTTCAAATATATTGCCATTTATCTTCAGACATTTTCTGTAAAAGTCAGCTCTTTGAAGATTTTCAGTTTGGGTGACTGTCTTTTGAGAATGAGCTATCCCCAAGTTCAAAGTCATTTGGAACCAACGGATCTAGTCAGTGAGATGGAGTGAGCAAACAACTGTTAGTAAACAGATTATACTTAGTGCATTACTTGAAATAATTCCAAATAATTACCTTTCATATTTTTAAAACATTTAAAAAGCAACCTCCTCCCCTCTTCCAAAAAGGATGTATTTCTCTTATAATCTAATATGGGTTACTGCCTTTTTGGAGGATGGTTTGGCAGTACTATAAAAACTAAAGGTGGAAGCTGTAGCTGATAAAGAAGTCGGTATCCTTGGGAGAGGTTCTGGCTTCAGAAATAACAGTATTACTGAAGGCTGTAGTGAGAAGTGGGACTGAAAAGAGGGAAATTAATTGTAGCTCTTATGAAAATAGTGAAGTTCCAGCCATCCCACCCAGAAATGCACTTAGGAAAAAACCCACAGGAATGTTCTCTGAACAAATTCTCCAAAGTCTTCTAAATTCTAGCTCCCTGTTCACCTGCAGAGCTTCTAAATCTAGTCCCTAGTCCCTCATACATGAGTGGACAACTCAGGATTACTAGTTGATTAAAGTTTCCTGAACAAAAGAGACCAAAATAAACAGAAATAAAGACTCAGGAAAAATATTAAGTATAGGAGGATCCAAGAAGATACTGCATTCATAAAATAAGAACAGGATAATATTTTAAAAATGAGTAAGAGCAAGCTCTAAGAAATTGAAAATGATTGTGAAAAACTAACTCCAGAGAAGATTGCCATCTGAAGTTGTGGAAATCTTCCAAAGGTATAAACAGAAAGGGAAGAAATGAAAAATGAGAAAAGCTAAGAAGATCAGTACAGTCATGTAACAAATATTTCAGGAAAATCAAAAAAGTGGTCACCTATAAAAAGAAAAGGTATTAAAACTGGCTGAGTGTATAGCAAAAACACTAAATGCTAGAAGGCAGTGGATCAAGGCCTTCCCAATGATGGCAAACATTTTAAACCTAGAATGCTATACTCAAACCATCCATTAAATCTGAAAGCAAAAGAAAGTGATCACACATAAAAACTAAAAAGTTGACTTCCCGTGCACACTTTCTGGGTAGGTTATTTACATATGTACTAAAGCAGAATGTGCAGAAACACGGAGAAGGCAGGCTTCTGTACAAAAAGGCACAGCAAACTAAAATGTGTCATGTTTTAAGCAAATTGGGAGAGTACAGACAATCAGAGGCTTTTGAAACCATAATTGTTAGAAATGTTCTACTTTAAATGACAGGGATCATGAGCCATGGAGAAGGAAATAAAATTACAGTACATGACTTGATTCTGCAGTAAATATTTTTACTTCACAGAAATAATACATACTTTAGTGTTCAGCTTTTAGAAAGAACCAGCCCTAAAAACACGGTTACATGATAGAATGTAAATCTATGGTGTGGTGATACAGTGTGAGGAAAGGACAGAAGCGCTGGTACCCTCCCTCATACATTATAAAATCAGAAACTGATGCTACCTGATAACAGAGGTAATCCACAGAAGGCCTAAAGGTGGCAATATAACGATCCAACTAGGAGGCACAGTATTATGGGGAGGCTAAATCCCCATCTTAAAAAAAAAGTAATAGATAATAATACGAAATAGAAATTAATGGATGCAGCTGGTGCCTTTGGGAGAAATGAACTGTTGATTTTCATCATAAGCCCTCTGGACTTTCATTTTATTGTGTCTGTGTTCTTTTTTATATTTTACTTTAGTATTTTTCATTTAAAATTTTGTATAAAGATATTTTATATGTGTAGAACTTTTTAAAAACTCTAATACTTAAGTAAAAAAAAATACAGCAAGATAGATTGTACTTGGTGTCAATGAGTTAGTTGCTTTGCATGCTAATAGAATAAAAATTGCTTCAATCTTAGAAAAGGGCCTAAAAGCAGCAAGAGGAAGCTACTAGCACTATGAGTTGGAAAGAGAACACTAGAAACATAGTTTGGCTATTAGCTGTATAACTGACCCTTCAGCTCATCTGATCTCAAAAGTATGTTTTAATCCACTACAGGAGGAACTTAAGTGCTGATACAGTCAGTGACAGGCATCTGTTCTGTTTTGCTCTGTGTCTCGTAGAGCGACGGTGTGCAGCAAACAACCTACCTCGCCCAGCGGTACTGCCACGAAGCAGTGAGAGAGATCAGTAAACTTCGACCGTCCCCAGAAAGAGACGCCCTCATTCAACTTTCAGAAATCGTACTCACAAGAGATAAATGACAATTCTTTCTGTTCTTTCTGGCAGCTATTTTACCAGACTGTGCCTAAAGAATTTTGTGGAATACACTTTGCTTCATGTGCACATAACCAAAAATCATTTTAAAAAATAATACCAACCTTACTGATGGGCAATTTTTTTTTATTGGCAGTGTTTTTTCAGAAAACTTTTTAAATGTCATTAAGCCATCTGAATCTGTCATTCTAGTCCTATAAATTTGAATCGAGGTATCTTGATGGTTATATGTGGTATTGTTTACACTGTTAATATCCACATGTAAAGCCATTACACAAATAAATAATCAATGATCAATGTTAAAATTCAAATGGTTTGTCTTATTTCACCATAGGAGTAAAGATCAGAAAATTGTGAAGTCTGCATTTAAGTCCACATTAGTTATATTTTAACAGTATCCAAAATTCCATATAGGAGAACGGTTTATTATAAAAGACTGTACATAAAATTTAGACAACAGGTTATATACAAATTAAGAGAACATTCCACTTAAAAAATGAGAAGTAGAAGGTAGCTAGCTGATCACTAATGATACTTGGTTTAAAATTAACAAAGGCAAAATGCATATGAAACAGTCACATTGATTTGGTAGCAATAATGTTCTTTAATTTTCAGAAATAAATGTTTTGTACTAGTCTTACCACTCACTATGCTGTTATAAGTCTGTAACGTCCAGTACATAACTGTAATTTGAAATCCAAACAAATCCTCAATACACAGAAACCCACACTTTAGTGCTCTACTTTAATAT
The DNA here is from genome assembly GCA_963575035.1 of Avahi laniger. NCBI lineage: Eukaryota > Metazoa > Chordata > Mammalia > Primates > Indriidae > Avahi > Avahi laniger. Next base: position 24,043 of record CAUYSK010113487.1, read on the forward strand.
CCTAAGCAATATAGAATTATACACAAGAGAAAACATCCCACTAACCTTCCCTTAACTTAAGAGGAGACACACAAAGTGCATGTATTGCATTTCAATTATGTCAAAAGATAATACAGATCTGTTGGATAGGTATATATCTCTGTTCACTGATTAATACATGACCCACCTTTTCCCCCAATTATTTTAAAATCTTAATGTTGCTAGTGCCAGGTAGCCTATTCACAAATCGATTGCATCCACTTTTACAATATGTAAAAGATACTTATAATTTCATTGAACCAGTGTACAAAAGTCCACTGTAAAACTGAAGGACTGAGATGGCAGTCCTTAAGAATTTTACCTACAGAATGAATGTGAACACTTTGACACATATTCGTAGCTTCAAAAGTTACTTTTAAAAAGGAATTCAGTAGATTGACTTGTAAATAACCGTCTCGGATTTTGAATCTGCAAAAATCCATCACATTGCTGTTGGGACAGACTTGAGATAAGGCTAAAATTTTTTTCCAAGTTAATATACTGAGAAAATAGAATCATAATTCTGCAATAAATCATTATCTTTTATTATTTTTTTAAAAGCAAACCAGTGAAGGAAAGGACAAAAACCTTTGGTTCACCTAAGTATTTATGAATGGAAAAAATTTATAATGCAAATTTCACTCATTAAAAAAAACTTAGTACAAATTACACCATTACAGATAACCCCCTTTTTGTTTCTTTTGTTCCACATGGAGACCCTGGAGACTCACTTCATTTCAAGAGACCTAAATATGAGTACTCCAGGTAAATATTACACAAATTGGAAGCATCTTGGAATTTTTAAGTATATTTCAATACATAAATTTTTATGCATGCTTTAAACGAACAGTATTTTTAAATGAGAGAATCTAAACAAAAACTATGACCAGCACCAGCATTTAAGTTTTCTGATTTTAATATTAGTCTGACATAGCGTTAGTAACCATGCTGCACTGAAACATGTAATGGTACAATCTGAATCATGATTCGTTAAATACTATACCCCACTTCCCCAGAATATTTAGGCTGGTCATAAAGTTAAAAATGTGTAAGTACATAAGCATAATCAGTTACGGACAGCCGCTTGTAGACATTGCTATTTAGCAATACACGAACTGTCTCAAAGATATATGCTTATAGGTAGACATTCAATTATACCAATAAAACAGCATTTCCTGAAAATATGGGCACATTTTAAAACATATTAAGACAATTCTGTTAACCATAATAGTCCCACAATATGACTGAGTAATAACAAGAACCTACTTTAAAAGAAAAAAATTAATCAGTATAGTGCATGATTGATTCAACATAGTTCCCAGGGAACAGGCCAGTCACTCGATTGCAGACTCCTTCATACCAGCCATCGTCATTCTTCTTTATAACATAAATGATTGCACCCTCCATAAATGACAGCTCATCATCCTTGTCTTTTGTGTAATCGTATATTGCAACCACTATGGAAAAAACAGTTGAAATATCACATGAGTGTACTACATTCAACATTTACTTGAATTTTAAAGTTTAATACCAATGAAATTTATAACAAAATCAACTATTTTTATGAAAATTCTTTTATGAAGATTTTTGTATCTATCAGTATAGGTAGATCAGTGGCCGACCATGTGCTTAAATCACTGGCTTGATCTTAGGGCCAAACTGACAATCTGATTAGACTAAAAAAAAGTGAACAGGTTCTATCCATCTCTTTAAGAAAGCTCTCTGAATTTTAGGATTTATTAGTTGTTTCATTTGTTTAGTCCCTTACCATATGCAAAGCACCATTTTTCAAAATAACTACTGGGCAAAGCTGCATAGCCATTCAGTAAACCAAATAACAACAGCCCAAACTATCTAATCTGAAAATACATAGTTACTGGGAAATAAATCACATCCTACTCATTTAAAAATCCATGCTAATTTATGGGGGTATGCCTAGAATTTTTTGAGCAGAATTTTTTTTTTTTTTTGTGGAAATAGGTGAGTGAAGACCCATTAATTAATATGTAGAGAACTCTGTAATTCTGTGGTATCTGTGATTCTTTTGAGTTGAAAATATAGGTTAAGTATTCCTTATCCAAAATGCCTGGGACCAGAAGTGTTTCAGATTTCAGATTCTGGAATATTCACATATACATAATGAGTGAGACATTTTGGGGCTGGGACCCAAGTCCAAGCATGAAATTAATTTGTTCCAATATACACCTTATACACACAGCCTAAAGGTCATTTTATTTTTCCCTTGAGGATGATGAATAATAAACTATTGGGCACCTGTGTTTTGACTGGCGACCCATCACGAGAGTTCAGGCATAGAATTTTCCACTTGTAGTAGGCAGGCACTCAAAAAGTTTCAGATTTTGAAGCATTCCAGATTTCGAATTTTCAGATGAGGGATGTTCAATTTGTATGTGCTTTTTTGCAAGCAGTGTTGTAGAAAGGGAAGGCAATCTAAAAAGTACTAGTTTTCCATACTATTGGTTTATGAATTTATTCCCTTAACTCTAACCTTTATAGCATAGTAATTCTCATGTAATTTTCTAGTATATGTGTAAAATGGTATGTTATCAGTGTTTTTTCACTGATTTACCTCATTTATTCTAGGTATTTTTTTTCTTAAAATAGGGAGTTTTTAAGATATTTACAATATTCTGGAATTCATTTTTCCCCTAAGAAAAATGACCTCTCTCCATAATTATTCTGAATTAGTTACTTATGATAAAGAGAAGATCTAAAGTACTAATCCATAGTCATCACTTGCTAAGACAAGCTGTCTTTTCTCCCTTTAAAGAACACTATTCAGGAGACTCAACAAGTCCACTCCCCTCCATTTTAATCCTGCAACAACCCTGATGTGCTTAATGCAGATCAATGTTTAAAATACACAGAATAAATAATATTGAATAATTATCCTAGAATTATTTTTGGCTAAATAACCACCCAAGAGGATCAGGTGGTTGCTGGAGATAAACTATTAGTAAAGAAAATGGTATAACAATGAAGTCAATTAACAACTTATTATCAATTATTAATAATTGTTTAATTTTGCTAACATTAATTTCTTTGTATTCAGAGTCACAGTGGGTTACATTTTGAATGGTGTAGATGTCTTTAATATTGATTGTGACAAAAGCCTGATACCCTCAAGTCTTTCAGCAGAACAAAAATTCTATATTCTCATGATTTTAGTTCTATTTATGCAAAGAGCTGGTAAAATACTGAACCAAGTTATGTTTCTATTTTCCAAGTCCCTCTTTGTAAAAGAAGCCTACTCCCACCCAACTTCCTGCCCTGTGCACATATCCCCCTCATATAATTTCTCTTATTGCTAAATATTTAACCCAGTAACAATCTGAGGTCCACTCTACTCTCCAGGATCCTAATCTATATAAAGAGCCAAACTCCCTGTATGTGCTATGGGATTCTTTGCAACTCAAAGTCTGATTCTGTAATCCTACTTCTACATGATAAATATTTGAAAACACTTATTTACCTTCTATCTATCTGAAATCTTCTTTTCCCCTACTTAGGAACAATGCTTTCAACTGTTTCTCACTATAGATGCACTTTCTAGATATTTCAGCCTCCTGATCAATTCCCCATTGAAGGCATTCCTGTTTGCAAGATCTTGAAATGTGGTACTCAAAATTAGACATAATACTAGTCTTATAAAAATAATACGATAGATTAGTACATATCAGGCTGAGGTTAACATATCCTAAGAATACGGCTTTTGGAACAATCATGTTATAAACTTTTGACTTACATATTCAACTGAAATCTGATTAAACCAGGTTTCATTAATCTTGTGATTATAAGTGGGCTGTAAATAGCCCACTAAATCTCAGTTTTTGATTTGGACTAGGGTTCAGCAAACAATGGCCCATAGACAAATCTCAGCCACCACCTTTTTTGTAAATAAAGTTTTATTGCAACACGGCCACATTTGCTCATTCACGTATGGTCTGTGCCTGCCTTTATGCTACAACAACAGAGCTGAGTAGCTGTGACAGAAACTAGATAGCCAACAAAGTTTAAAAGATTTACTATCTGGTCTTATACAAAAAAAGTGTGCTGACCCCTAGCTTAGGATCATTATTCAACTTGTGAAGACATGTTTAAATCCTTTTAATCCTTAAGCTCTATAACTATTGGTTAATAATGAAGTGTATTAACCAATATATCATTTCAAATTTGTCAACTTAAATAAATATAATGGTCCCGTTTTCATAGTTAAATTTGCTTTACCAAATAAGAAAATATGGATAAAAATACAATTCAAGATTACTCAAGTTTTCATCCTCTCTATTTGAATGTATGTGGGAATCCAAATATAAAGTAGAATATTCAAGACTTCCTTAACAACATGCAAATTATTTACTGATTACAAATATAAAAAAGGAAAACAAATTTACTTTAGCCACACATTCAAAACTTGAGCAGGAATGAATGCCAGTTGTCTCAAGAGCTACAAGTACCTGCTAAAAGTCAGTTAACCCAATAAAGGCAACATATTTCAAGGGCAACCAATAGTGGTCAACTAAATCACAAGCACTTTTCAAAACTGTATAGAAATAGGGATTTAAAAACAGAATTGGATGGAAAAAAATCTATCAACGCAATTTGTTTCTTCCTCACCCGTATTTCTTAATAGATAATTATACTGAATATTAGGTACTGTAGGTAAATTTACACTGTAGAGTTGTATATCATTTCATGAAATAAAACCCTAGTGATCTGTTTCTCTTTTATAAAATCACTTAACTGAAAACCTTAATTGAGGCTTTTCTCATGATAGTACCAACATATTTTTGAATATAAATGCTCCTCTACTTACAAAGGGGTTATGTCCGGACAAAGATAAGTCGAAAATATTGTAAATCAAAAGCGCATTTTCGAATTAGGTACATTTTCGACTTACTGTGGGTTTATCCAGACATAACGCCATCCTAAAGAGGAGGATAGTGAATGCATATTACTTTTGCACCATCATCATTTTGAAAAACCTGAACCATCCAAATCAGGGACCATCTATACTTACATATGAAAGGTTTCTATTCTAATTAAAAGAACTTAACAAAACTTTTAAATCTTTACTAATTACATTCATATATAATTCAGTAACTCAATTAACTCCTTTTTTGGGCTTTAGTTGTTTCATCTATAAAATGCAAACAGGTGTGTTAATCTCCAGTTAGAAGCATATGTAGAAAGCACATGTAACATGGTTTTAATTTAAAAAATAAAGGAAGACTCTTCTACTTACAACGCTTAGGAAGTAAGGTTTAGGTAAATCATTTTGGTTGATAAGGCACTTTAAAAGAAACACTAGACTAGATGTTCTTTATTGTTCTAAAATTCTATAATTAGGTTATTTTCCTTTACATTAATTCAATGATTTTTTTTTTTTTTTTTTTTTTTGTGAATGAGAAGAATAGGGTCTTTCTTTGTCACCCAGGTTGGAGTACAGTGGCATGATCATAGCTCACTGCACTCTTTTAAACTCCTAGGCGCAAGCCATCCTTCTGCCGCAGCCTCCTGAGTAGCTAGGACTACAAGTCAGCCACCACGTCTGGCTCATTATTT
>CAUYSK010113488.1:0-12220 GCA_963575035.1 Avahi laniger
AGTAGCTGGGACTACAGACATGCGCCACCATGCCCGGCTAATTTTTTCCATATATTTTTAGCTGTCCAATTAATTTCTTTCTATTTTTGGTAGAGACGGGGTCTTGCTCTTGCTCAGGCTGGTCTCGAACTCCTGAGCTCAGACAATCCGCCAGCCTCGGCCTCCCAGAGAGCTAGGATTACAGGCGTGAGCCACCACGCCCGGCCTCAAATAAGTTTTTTAACAATAATGTTAAATTTTAATTAGAAACTTCAATATGAACTCATGTTTGTTTGTTTTTTTTAATAGTTCATTTTCAGTCCACTGAAAGGAGCAGTAGCAATGAGCACTCTTAGTGCCAGATCTTGATTTCTAAATACGATTCTTCCCTAAAAGGAATAATCACTTCATAGAAAAATAGCTAATTTAAGCCAGGTCTGGGGCAAGGAAAATACAAGGTGAGCCTCAGCTATCCTGTAGTTCCTGAAAACAAGAAAGTAGAATTTAATGGAATAGTCAAAAATACACAGGAGCTGACTTGAAGGAGCCTCCACTGACCAAGTATGGGACAACTTGAACATCAAAGAAAATAATAACTGTAATTCATTTTAAGATACTGAGTACAATACAATTGACGAATCCTTAATAGTCTGAGAGGAGAGAAACTGAAAGAATATGAGGTAAAGAAAATAAAGAAATATTCTTTACAGGAAGATGTTAGCTATCATTTTGGATCCTACACTGTTATAGTTGATTCAGGCAGAGATCATCAGTGGATCCTCAACCATTCAGAGAAAAGTTGTATCTAAAAATTATCTCCAGAATTCTTACTAATTGCATAAAGAAGAATGTACTTTTCCAATGAGAAATTTTGCAGTTAGCACCTTAACCAAGTAATCAGACCAGGTATCGCTCATGGTGGGATAGTCTGTGTTAAGTGACTCGTCATGCAATGGAATTTGAGTATACAACATCACCTGGGAAATGTGCTTGCAAAAATGTTTCATCTGAACCCAACCGAGCTTCTAGACTGGTGCTGTCCAATAGGAAAATAATGTGAGCCACATTTTTAATTTTAAATTTTCTAGTAGCAACATTAAAAAATAAAAAGAAACCTGAAATTAACTTTGAAAATATATTTTATGGAACCCAATATATCCCAAATACTATAATTTTAACATGAAATCAAAATTATTAGTGACATAGTTTACATTCTCTTTTTTATACTAAGTCCTTCAGTCTGATGTATATTTCACATTTACTGCCTCTCTCAATTTGTATGCAAATATCCAAGATGTGGGACATTTTATAAGACAACTGCTCTTGTCTCTTATTTAAACATTACTAATTTTGTTTTCCAGAGGCCTGACAAATTTTAAGCAAATTGCAAGTTTACCTGATCTCTGGGACCTAGAACCTTAGAATCTGCCAAAGCTGTGTTCAAATATCCTCCCTCTAGGCCCAGGGACTACCTCGGAAGAGGGGGCGTGTGAGATTGTATGGGCTGATTTGGAGGGATGGACTTAGTTTAGACCCTCCAGATCAAGGAGGGGCACACAGAAGCCTAAAGGAATATTAACTAAAATACTTTGCTTTTCAGACCACATGCTGCAGATATCCATCCCAATCGTAAAATTTTTTTCCTGCTTCCTATAAATTTACAACTTTCTGAGTATAATTTTTCTCAGTTATGGATTTATAGAAAAGGAAATATAATGAGTAATTTATCAGCCACCTTAGTATAAATTACTAAAGAGACTAAAATACTATGACACAATAAAAGTCTCTAAATTCCCTTAGCTTAAATATTAATGATGCTTATATTTGGTACAAGTCTACCACTAAGCCTAAGAATATAGTAGCTCCACACTTATAGGTAAATTAGTTTCGTAGCCTTGCCTTTGACATCTTGGATTTTACTCTTATGTCACCTAGAAGATTTTAAAATATTGATGAATGCTTGCCTACCTCCAGTCCTGTTTGGCTTAAAATATTTAATTGGTCGTAAGCTCCCTTTCAGCTCTTCAGTCCCCTTGGCCACAAGGGTCCCACCCAGGGACCAGATGGACCCAGGGTGGTGTGGCTACCTGCCCTGGGTCCATCTGGTCAAATGAAAGTTTGGCCATAGATGCTGCCTCTGACATATCTTGGCCAAAAGGGGGAAATTGTGAATTAAAATAAAATTTTAAGGCTCACCCCCTCTCCCTTCTTGGGGAAATCCTTTGTAACCCATTAACAGGCCTAAGGGTATGCAAGACAAACCTGCAGGTCCTCAATTTACACAACAAATATGTCTGGTGGCTTATCTCTGATAAACAGCTCCTATGTTAAAACATTCCAAGCCTTTAGACAAAGCTTCATGTCTTTAACCAATTACAAGTCAAAGAATCTTTAAACCCACCTATAACCTGTAAGGTCCCCCCTCTTCGAGATGGCCCATCTTTTCGGGCCAAACCAACGTATGCCTCCCATGTATTGATTTATAACTTTACCTGTAACCCCTGTCTCCCTAAAATGTATAAAACCAAACTGTAACCCAGCCACAGCAAGTCCACTTGCTCAAGGCTTCTTGGGCGTGGCTCTGGGTCATGGTCCTGAAATCTGGCTCAGAGTAAATCTCTTTAAAATTATTTTACAGAGTTTGGCTTTTTTTTTCTGTTGACACTAGAAAGAACCAGGCAGAATAAGCACTGAATACAGTACCTATATTATTAGCTCTTATCTCTGGTGCTGTGTGCAATGAAAGAACTATTATAATACATTTAAAAGCACTTTGCAAACTAGAAAGCCCTTTGGAAAATTTACTTTCTCTAAACGAAATAATAAGCATCAGCCATCGCCTTTTATGGAAAACTGAGGTGGAATCACATCAGCAATAGAAAGTGAACGACTTGTCTATCGGCTCTGTTGTTGGTTTATTAACATAGTAGAAGATCTCAGAAAATAGACTCTTGATATTCCTGCAAATAGAGACATTTTGGCTAAAATAATTATTCTCCAAAAAACGACAGAAAAGCTCCTGTATTGATAGCTAATCCACTTTAAAATCGGCTCGTCTCTGTAACACGGGAGCCTGCAGGGCTGAGTAGCAGCGGCAGCACAGGGAGAGCTGAATCGGGGTTCTCAACACGCCTCCCAAACAGCAGCCCAAACCTCACAGCCCAGAACCACGAGATACCCGGCACTGCAGGGCCCTGGGCAAGAGAGGAGAAGCTAAGACGGAAAAGAGCCCAGCAGCGTCAGCAAGCGGAAAGGATGGCTGTGCAGAAAAGGCAGCGAGGGGTTCGGACACGGGAGGCGCGGGTAAGCCGCGCGCTGCCGGGCACCCAGCTGCAAGTTCGGATGCTGCAACCCTCGGAGAGCCGGGGCGGGGCGTCCACTCGGTTCAGATAACACCCGGGAAGGGTAAATTCCAGATATGCAAACGTCTTGCAGTTTCCGGCCGGCGGCTCTGCGCGCGCCTTGGGGAGAAGCGCCGAACTACAATCCCCAGGTTCCCCGGGCGCGGCGGCACGTGGTCCCGGCCCCGCGGCCGCGGCGATAAAGAGCGTCCCCCGGGTGGCCGAGCCGAGCTGCGGCACTGCGCGGAGCGGCGGCCCGCGACGCGCGGGCGTAGACCGACCGACCGACGCTGACAGCCAGGCCACCTGGACATTCGGGCAGAGGGGCGCAGGGGCCTTGCCTCGGGGTGGGTGAGATGGTGACGACCCGGAGGTAACGGGGGAGGTAGACACGCCGGGAAATGGGGCTGCAAAAGGTGCGAATGCGACACCTTCCCGGCCTGGGGCTTGTGTCCGGACAGAAGGCGTCCGAGGGACCCACTCCCGTGGATTCTGTACCGACCGCATAGCCGCCGAGTCTCCAAAGACCCTTTTCTCAAAATGCTCAGAGTTAACTGTTGAGCGGAAGGGAGCTTAACGATTGAATCTAACATACAACTCTTAATTTTAGCAGAAATTGGTTGTAATTCCTGCTTTTTGTTTTGTTTTTGTGTCTCTATTTCTATTTCCTCTTCTTCAAGTACTCTCAAGTCATTCTCCTTGCCCAGAGCTGCATTCTCTCCCCCGTCCCTCTCCTTTTCCTTCCCCCCACTCCCCACTTTTAAACTTTGCCCTTTTAAAAATAATTTGATTTAGGCAGCTTTAATTCTTTGCACACATTGTTCTTATCTGTGGATGGAAGTATAAGATTTCAAAAGTCATACCCCCTCCCCAGTGTTTCAGTAATATTCTAAATTCACATTAAAGCCTTAGGCTGGAGAACATCATTTTAACCATTTGCTTTTTGATACAAGCTATAAAGAATTTCAAAAGCATAACATTCCCAAGTTTATTTAAAACTCGAATTTTAAAAACCTTGATCATTCTCTGTTAAAGTTGTCGAGATCATTTATCCCATCTCTTCCTGCAGGAGTTTCACAGTTCACAAAGCCAGCAAACTTTACTATTTATTTAATGTATTGCCCTTTTGTGAAAACCAAGTGTTTGGGGCAATCTGAGGGTTCAAGAAATTATTTTCAGTTTGGGGAATCAGGGAATTCCCTGGATTTGAAAGTGAGTTTTAAAAGTCGCCCAGACTGAGGGAACAAAGCAGCCGGTGAACGGTTGGCAGGAGCAACAGCCACAGTTAGTGCCACTGGGCGGGTGCACTGCAGGCATGAAGATTTGAATAGAGACCCAGACCGGAGAGTTGGGTGTTTATGCTACTGGCATTTTCTGAACAAGGCAAAGACAAAAATCAGAAATGCAAGTGTTTCTGGAGGATTAATCTGTCCGTTTGTGTGGATTGAAGGGGAAGGGCGAGTGGGGGTTAGGACAGTGATTCCCAACCCCCATCCTACACTCTCATGGGCCCCATGGTTTGAATTTTTTTAACTAATCAAACTGTATTTAAGTGGTAAATTAATTTGATTTCTTTCCATCAAAGACACACATAAAACTGCCAATCTGAGCCTCTGACCATGCTAAAAATATCAGCGTTACTGCCCAAAGTATGAAATAAGTGCAGCCAAAAGCACAAAAATGTGGGAGTATTTAGCCTGAACAGCCTACTAGGGTTTGATTTAGGAGACTTTTAATGCTGACTCAAGCTCTCAGGACTTATCAGTTGAACCTTCTTGGGCCCCGTGGACTTGGGGTCGTGCCCATTGGTCTGGATAAGAGGCCAGTTGTAAGGAGGGCAGTAAGGGGGAAAGGAAGGCTTGCCGGGGAAGAAGATAACAGAATTGACGTGACTTCACCCCCGAATAGACATGAGTAGTAAGGGCTGGGGAGGAAGAACCAGCAGAGTGGTGATGACTGGGGAAATGACCATCCTGTACCCGTCCGACGAGACTCCATGCGGTTGTTAATCATTTTACATGAATTAATTCCGTGAATTCTCTCAACAACCCTATGAAATACGATTACTATTATCCTCGTTTACAGAATCTCACCCCTCTGCAGCAAGGAACAGAAGAGGAAATCATTTAGAGCAGCTGTCTCCAACCCTTTTGGCAGCAGGGAGCAGTTTCATGGAAAACAATTTTTCCACCGAGGGGGGCCGATGAGCGGCGGGGGGTGCGGGGAGGCGGAGCTCGAGTGGTGATGCGAGCGATGGGGGGCGGCTGTATAGATGAAGCTTTGACCGCAGATGTAGAGGGTGAGATGGCAAGTTCCCTTTGGGTGTCTTGAGTTGACATTTGTCGGAGTGCCAGGTGAAGATATATAGCAGACATAGCGTCCATCTCATCTGATGCTCAGACATTCCCCTGGGGAGACAGGGCCTATGTTATTGGCCTCCAGGGCTCAGAGGCTAAGTGCCTGCCCATTGTAATGAAGGTGGTCACATGAAGTCCAAGGATTAGAGCCACCTGCTATGATTTCTCATCTTGTGTTTTCCCCATGGACCAGGTGATTACATTCATCTTTCTAAACTTTTAGTCTCATATTTGAACTAGGAAAAATCAGAGAAATCCTAGTATCCTATAGCTCTAGGAAGGCTCCCCTTTATTACCCTTCAAAACAGAGCCAAGCCATGGGTAGGATTTGGGCTTGATTTCAGGAGCAAGTCCTGCTGGAAACATGTCTGCTTGCAACAGGAGGTATCATGTTACTTTCCACAAAAGCGATAAGTGTTTCTCAAGAGTAGAAGATGATATGGTACTTCTGTACTTCAGAAATTTATTCCCTTGTTTGGAGAGATGAGATTAACAGTTATAAGGCAAGAGCAAACAAAACGAGATAGTTCATAATTAAGTACTACATCACATGGGTCAAATTTAAGTATAGTGGGCATTGAGTTTTAGATGTGCCAGCGATGTCAGAACTATAACATAACCCCTCTTGTTGATCACCTGTAGACATCGTTGTGTTTGCTATTAAGCCCACTGTCTTTTGTAGAATTGCCATCAAATACTATCTGATTATATTTTATTTTCTTCCTCAACTGTTAGACGTTGCATTTGTGGCTTCGAAATGCATATGTGGCTTTTTATGTCTTACAGCTCCCAAAATAATAATGCTTCTATACCTGGCAAGTGTCAGAGCTGGGAAGTGAGCCAGGTAGTCTGTCTGTGAAACCCGGGCTGTTAACCAGTCTGTTCTGTTGTCTCTTATTGCCTGTGTTGGGTCTTTTACACACTGATTATGGATAGGTACACTCTCTGCCAGGTAGTAAGGGAGCCTTTGGCCCCAAATGAGTGGTGTGGGTTGACTCTTTGAGCAGTGAACTCCCTGTCTGGGGAAGTCACCATCCAGCCACAGTCTAAGCATCTCATTCGATCACCCACACGATCATCACTTTCAAATTGAACACTGGACATCAACCAGAGGGCTCAATGGAGAGAAGGCAAAAGTTAATGAAACATTCCTTCTCCTGGGAGCCTGCTCTAGTGGGGAAGAGAGAGGTGAATATAAAGTTTACATGGTTAACTAGAGCCAGGAAAACTGGGCAAAACTGGGAAAAATTAGGATATGAGAGGATAGTTAGGTAAATCTGAAGACAGTTATATAAATCACAACGAAACCATAAAGACTTTAAGTGCTGGTTTTCAGTGCAATTCTAGCTTAAAAGAATGAAGCTATGGGAAGAGAAAAGAATCTTCTTTTTTTATAACCATATTTTAATTTCAATAATAGTACAGTTGGCTCTTGAATAATATGGGTTTGAACTGCATGGGTCCACTTATATGATTTTTTCCAACCAAATTATTCATCTAGGCATGGTGGCCCAAGCTTGTAATGCCAAGAGGATTGCTTGAGGCCAGTAGCTTGAGACCAGCCTGAGCAACATAGCCAGACCCCTATTTCTAAAAAGAAAAAAAAATGAAAAAAATTAGCAAGCTGTGGTAGCACATGCCTATAGTCCCAGCTATCTGAAGGCTGAAGCGAGAGGATCCCTAAACCTAGGAATTCGAGGCTGCAGTGAGCTATGATCATGCCACTGCATTCCAGCCTGGGCAACAGAGCGAGACCCTCCTCTCTAAAAAAGAAAATGCAGTATTTGTGGGATGCAAACCCCACGTGGGAGGGGGCCACTGTGAGAATTGAGTATGTGTCGATTTTTGGCATAGGTGGGGTGGGGGGGGAAAGAGGTGAGGGGTGGCAGAGTGTCCTGGAACCAATCCCCTGCCTTTACTGAGGGATAACTGTAATTCTTTTTATATTTGACTTACCTGAGTTAGGTTCAAGCTCTTTCTTGAGTCTGCTGTCGTTCCCCCTACCCTTGGAGGTTTCAGATTGCCTCCGTCGTGTATATAGGTAAGAGTCCTTCTACATTGTATTTTGCCAGGTCTACCCTCTCCTGTCTTAAAATTTTCTTCCCAATAGAATTAAGCTCTGAAATTGTATCTTCTTTTACTTGCTCTGTGTGTTTGTGTACTTGTAATCACATTTTACAGTTCTAAAACTAGAAATGGACTTTGCCCAGGAGTTTTATCATTAATCGACATTCCTTGAAGAAAGACAGAAATGATGTTGTATGTTTTCCAGACTTTCCAGCAGCTCAATGGCCTCCCCGAAGAAGAAGCTTCAGGGTCTTGTTGCTGCAACCATCACGCCAATGACTGAGAATGGGTAACTATCATTTGGGGGCATGAGAGGGGTCTGTTCTCATTCAACCGAAAAGGACAGAAGTTCTCTGTAGTGACAGTCACTTAAGACTCTGCACCCCTGTGGTACTGTTGCCAAATGGCAGCTTCTGTCAGTCATCCTTCTGAACTGTCTCTGACTCCCCCCAAGTCAGAGGAGGGACTGTATCTCCGACCCCCAAGTCAGAGAAGCACCGTGTCCCAGAACAGAAAGGGAGGAGGTGGGAAATGACAGCTTGCCTTTCTCCCAGTGTCTGTAGCTCCCCAAAGCAAATTCACCATAGCCCTGGCTTTCCCAGAGGTGGTCCGTACAAAGTAGATGAGGAGAATCCCATTTTAGCATGATTTGATACTGAGCACTATCCTGGTCCCTCTGGGATCCTGCCTCTAGACGTCTGCACGATCCCCCCCCAGGCCGTTTATGGAAAGTGGGAGAGTATCTGCGAGGTAGACCCTTATTCATGTTTATGGCCTCATTTCAACATTGATTGCGTGTCGGGTGCCGGGAAGTAACAACAGACGGTTGTTGAGTAATCATTACCCAGGCAAGTATTTTGACTTCAGATGAATACTATGGCAGCCCCTCTGCTGGTCCCCTGTGAGTATAACCATGTGGCACAGGTGGCCGCACACTGGGTATAAGCCCTCCTTGAATGTTGCCACTAACGAAAAGGGCATGCAGCCACCTCCTGGATCTACATGTTTTTGACCTGTAGGAGGAGTCAGACTGCCAAAATAGAATGCTGGCTTCTTTAAGCATCTCCTTTCCTCCTCTGTAAAATACAATAATAATCATTCCTACACCATGAATTATGAGTGTTAAATGAGATAATCCATACAATAGTGCCTAGCACAGGGTCAGTATGCACTGAGGTCAATAAGTTTGAACTGCTATTACGGCAGAAGACGGGGGTAAATGGAAGATGAGGTATTTAAGATACCTTTTATTTATTTTTTTATTTTTTGGAGACAGAGTCTCGCTCTGCTGCCCGGGCTAGAATGCCATGGTGTCAGCCTAGCTCACAGCAACCTCAAACTCCTGGGCTCAATCAATCCTTCTGCCTCAGCCTCCACAGTAGCTGGGACTACAGGCATGCGCCACCATGCCCGGCTAATTTCTTCTATATATTTTTAGTTGCCCAGATAATTTCTTTCTATTTTTAGTAGAGACAGAGTCTCGCTCTTGCTCAGGTTGATCTCAAACTCCTGACCTTGAGCGATCCTCCTGCCTCGGCCTCCCAGAGTGCTAGGATTACAGGTATGAGCCACCGTGCCAGGCCTAAGATACCTTTTAAAAGGGCCTTTTTTTTTTTTTTTTGGTCATCTTTTCCTGAATTTGTAAACCTTAACCCTACCCCTTTAAAGTAGATGAAATTTCTTATGACTTCTAGTATTCTCATTCAGAGTTGCCCACATCACAAGTCTCCCTTAGATCATTGGAGTCCACGACTAACAGCTTCTAAGATTCATGAAAAATCGCATCCTCACTAGACCTCAGTAAGACTTGCTGAGATGGCATTTAGAATTCTCAGCTGGTTAAAAACATTTTTTTTTCTCTTATGTCTGCCTTTCCGCAAGTTCTAAGAAAGGCTGAAATCAGCTGTTTCTCAATGCATCAGCCACTTGTTGGAGAGATAAAACAGAAGACATGTGATTGCATGAGTAGGCAGGATTTACTTCCTGTTACAGAGTGAGAGCCTGTCTCTAAGCCCAAAACACTACATCTGCCCTGTGCTACTTTAACCTTTTAATAAGACCCCTCTTAGTCCAGACGTGGCTTCTTAAACTCTTACTTGTCCATCTAGGACCCACTGAGGGTGTCAGTGTGTTCTTCCTCCCTATTCTTTTGTTTTCCTGGAACGCCAGGCCCCATGCCTTGGACATAACTAAACTGAATCTGCTTTTCTGGATCTTTTTCCATTTTCCAAGTACTTCTGGCCCCATTCCTCCATTTCACTATTTTCTCTTTTTTTGTCAATTCCCTTTTCTTTTCTGGGAGCCTCACTTTTGTGAGGTGTAAAAGCAAAATAAGAATGCATTCTTTGTAGAAGCCTTGTAAGAATTAAATTAGATTAAATAGTGTATGTCAGAGTAAAGCACATAGTAGGTACGTGAGCTATGTTAGTTGCCTTTTTTCCCACCACCTGCTCCATCAAACATTCCTACAGGTACAAAGCAGTTTTGGAAACTCACCAAGAGCAGGTAGGCATTAACCTACTTGCTCACAAGGGAATCTGTACTTCTGGCATGTTTCTAAGAGACAGGAGGAAGGAAGGGGCACATGGCATCTAATACCTGGAAATACCACCATGTGACCTGCCATTTCCTAACCTGGCTTATATGGTGTACCACAGCCACCATAATTCTGAATGGCTGAACAAGGACTATTCCCTTGCATCCTTTTTTCTTCTTAATTCCAATGAATACTCATGATTCAGCTCTCTGAATATAAGTTGATGTCCTGGAGTAGGGAAGTTGCCAGAAAGAACATGGTTGAATGGATCTTAGTTAAAATATATGGGTCCTTGACCCCCAGCTTTGCTACCAACTAGCTGTCTCACCCTGGGAAGGTCTTGTCACCTTTGAAACTGCTCTTTCATATTCTGTAAAGATAGAGTTCAACCACATTATCTCTAAGACCCATTCCAACTCTAAGAGTGTGCAGTCCTCTGGTGTTATGTCATTAGGGATATTGTGGTGATCACCATTAAATAAGAATGGATAAAGTACCTGTAACTCTAGTCCGTCTTCTACACTGTAGCCCAGTGACAACTCTAACCCTAACCCTAAGTAATAAGTAATAAGATCTCACAGCAGCCTTTATGCATTGCATCAAAATTATTCATTGATAATAATTATTACAATAAGTAATAAGTCTGATCATGCCACTCTCCTCTTAGAGGAGACTCTCTCTTGTCCCAGCCTTGCTACTCATTGCATGGTCCATGGATCAGTTGCTCCAACATCACGTGGGAACTTGATAGAAATGCAGAATCTCAGGCCCTACTGTATACCACTGAATCGGAGCCTGCATTTTAACAGTGTATCCCCAGATGATTCGTTAGCACATTAAAGTCTGGCATGAACTGATCTAAAGATGAACGCCCAGATTCCCTGGGATGACACAGGAAGTCCTTCACAATCTGCCTTTCCTGCTTCACTTCTGTTTTCCCAAACGCTTCGCACCCTTTCTTCCCTCTGCCTTCACACATTGTTTCCTCTGCCCTTTTCTGCCTCCACCCTCCTTTTTCCTACTCAACTTGAACACTTCTATTCATCCATCAAAACCATCCTCTGTTAATTCTTCCCCTTTTCCCATTAAAAAAAAAAAGAGGGTCCTTCCTGTGTGATCTCACAGCAGCCTTTTTGCATTGTGTCAAAATTGTTGATAATAATTATTACAATAACATTTTGTTACTTGCCTACCTCTTGAGCAGGCTTCGAGCTGCTTAGCTTTATTCAACAGGTATTTGTTGAATGCCAGGCAATATACAAGGATTAGCATGTATCTTATTTATCTTTGCATCTTGAGCAATCTAGCACGGTTGTGGTAAATTTTATTTCATAAGTGAGTTTACTACTGGCGTGACTGGTGCTGGTGGTCGAGAGAAAGGAAGAAAGGAACCTAACACTAAATGCTGCCTGTCGTCATGCTGGGCGTTTGCATCTACCTTCCAACTTAATCTTGACGGCAGCTCCTTGAGAGAGCTGCTACAGCTATTTTTGCAGTTGAAGAAACTAAGATCCTAAAGCCAAGTACACTAGCCCTAAGCCACGTGGCTAGAAAGGGAGATCTTTCTCTACCAGTCCCTCACCTTGTTCTACATTAAAATTAGACTTTTGTTTTCCTTAGTTGTTGCAAGAAGTTGCTTTTTCCTTCAGGCAAGTGCAGTCATTAGAACAGAAAGTCCACTTCAGATTGGCCAAAAAGTCAAGAAAAACAGGTTTTTTCCACCCCCCTCAAATGTGCTTGCTTGGCCGGGGCAGTGGCTCACGCCTGTAATCCTAGCTCTCTGGGAGGCCGAGGCGGGCGGATTGTTTGAGCTCAGGAGTTCGAAACCAGCCTGAGCAAGAGCGAGACCCTGTCTCTACTAAAAATGAAAGAAATTAATTGGACAACTAAAAATATATAGAAAAAAACTAGCCGGGCACGGTGGCGCATGCCTGTAGTCC
>CAUYSK010113489.1:0-32815 GCA_963575035.1 Avahi laniger
CCTGGGTTCAAGCGATCCTACTGTCTCAGCCTCCCGAGTAGCTGGGACTACAGGCATGTGCCACCGTGTCCGGCTAATTTTTTTTTTGTATGTATATTTTTAGCAGTCCAATTAATTTCTTTCTATTTTTTTGGTAGAGACAGGGTCTCGCTCTTGCTCAGGCTGGTCTCGAACTCCTGAGCTCAGAACGATCCGCCCGCCTCGGCCTCCCAGAGTGCTAGGATTACAGGCGTGAGCCACCGCGCCCGGCCTTAGAGTCCATTTTTAATTAAAACATTTAATATATCCTACATAAAGTGACTATCTTATCCACTTAACATTTCTAGCCTTCTCTTTAGGCCCTTCTGGTTATGCAAATAACACATGTTGCAGAAAATCTGGAAAACTCAGAAGAAAAGAACAATGGTACAGAATCCTCCCACATCAAATTTAAGAACTGTTAATATCCCACTTATATTACATACACAATGTTTTATCCTGATTTTTACTTAATCATGACTATTTTCCCATATCATTAATCTTTTTGGCTTAGCATCCTTTTTAATGGCTATGGAATATTCTGACTTATTGATGTGTCTTAATTTTAGTTATTTTTCTTATTCCTTACAATGTAGGTTGGTTTTGATTTTTCACTATTATAAGTAATATTGCATATAGATTCCTGTCTGCATTCTTGATTGCGTACTCAGAATGGATTTATAAAACTCTTTTTTTTTCCCTCCCAAGTAGTTCAGGGCAATATATTCCAGTAAACACCGGCATTCTCTGCCTTTCATTACTGGCCCTGGGTAAAGGTAAACGTGGTTATTGGCTATTAGTTTGCTGATTGTCGTTTTTCTGTTTTAAGATAGTGACCCAAGAATTTCTACCACTTTAGCCTTGTGACAACCTCCTGCATGGCTTCCTCATCCCAGCCAGGTTTATAGTCCATTCGCCTCTTGCCCCTCCACTCCTCGCAGATGTCTGGGTACTCTGGTTGCTCCCATGGCAGCCACACAGGAATTTTGAAAAAACTGAGATTGATGGGGTCCATTCAGGAGTGTACTCTTTATGTGGAAAAGATAGCAGGTAAGTGCATTTTTATGATAGCTTTTAGTCATCCTGGACACCTATTGACCTATTGTCCCTTGAGTTTATGCGCCTTATAACCCTCTGAAGACTACTCTGGACTCTAATCTAAGCTCAAGGACATGGTGATTCTATAAATACAGAGGTGGGATGGTAGATCATCCTTCCTTCTTGATGCCTAAAATATCTCATTAGAAGAGGTGATGGATATACTTTAGCCCAATAGATTATATGAACAGTACCAGCCTCCCTAGCAAGAGGTACAGCATATCTTTGCTATTTGTCTAGAAGTAGTCCTTTCCTAGCTAAAACCTAAGTGGCTACAGATTTTAAACTGAACTGAATAGAATAGCCACAGGGCCAGAGTCCCAGAACTGGGTGTGGTCACCAGCTCTGCACCAGGAAGGCACCTATGTAAATCTTTCCTGGTCTGTGGTCTCCAGTGGCAGCTGAGATAGAAGCTGAGTGGCCTGCACAGAAAGACACAGCTGATGGCACAGGATGGAGCTCAATGTGGCCACGTGGCTCAGAAGAGCATCAAGAGGGTCAGAACACCAAGTGCCCACTTCTGCTTGTGGGCTACAGATTCCTGAGAGATTGGCGGGTCCAGCAGAAAGCAGTTCCCGTAGAGGGAGGGGAATTGGGGGGGTGTTTCAGGAGGCTGTGTCCCCCAGGCCCAAGATGAACACAGAGGTGAGGACAGCGTGAGGAGGGTGGTGTTGGGAGGGCAGGGGGCTGTTAACATGCCCACGTTCACAGCCAACTACTCGGTTTTGCTGCTCTCAGATTTTTTGTTTCAGAATAAAAAAAAATCTTTGGAAGTAGATGACAGGGAGGATTAAAGCAGGCATTTATTAATTAACAGCATGAATTTTAAATAAGTGATACACACATGTAACTGTAGCCCAAACACTGTGGTTTAAAAAAAAAATCACGTGGCCAACAACTCTCGCCAATATATTTTTATAAGGCTGTTAAATACTGCCAACACTGTGATGTTGAGCCAAATTACTCTGGAGTATCGTTGTACGTAGCACAACACCGTGTTTAGATACCAGGGGACTAATCCAGGCAGCTCATAAATGTATCAGCGGGCGCCAGCCCCTTGGTGCTGAGGGTCTCACCCCTCACCTTTGATGGCTTGTTGGGACATGGTTAGGCTGAGTGGGACCTCTCATTTGGAGGCAGGAAGCCAAGACCTGAGGTCTGTCTTTTAAAACCCTGGGAATACATCTCATAACTAGAGTTTGGAACTTCTCCCAGCCTAACCTTTACCTTAGTGCCAGTGATCTTCTCCCAGAGCCAATCTCAGCGCTGGCTGGAGCTCAGCTTGCAGGAGCCTGGAGCAGGTCTTCTCAAGATCACTGACCTCCAAGCAGCCCCAGCATCCAGCTTGCACCAAATGCTCCCTGCGTCTGTGGCCAGGCCGGCCTGTTGCCTGCCCTTGTGGGTGCCATCCTGGCCAGCGCTGCTTCCCACCACTCCCAGTGGGACTTCCTTCCTGCCTTCCTTCCTGTGGCCCCTCCTAATTCCCTGACATTCAGCCAAATTGCGTGATTAGTAAACAGTGGTTCAGTCTGTACTCCAGCGCAAGGAGATGCAGAGGCCTGGAAGTTTGGACTAATCTGATTTGAGTCGTAGACAAAACCAGAGTCAAGCTGAGATGCTGCTGAGTGGGCAGACGGTTTTCTTACATCTGGCTTTTCCCAGAGGTTCTCAAGGAGTTGGCATAGTGTGTGATCTCCCACAGTGCTGAGGGAGTTGGTTGTGCTGGTGAAGGTGCTGGAAGTTACTAGGGTGTAGTCACTGCACAGGTCATCAACATAGGCATGTGACACGCTGTCATGGAGCATTGAGTGAGTGTACCATAAACACGCACTGGAAGAAGAAAGCGATATTTTCAAGCATGGGAAACATTGTGAGTGAGGGAAAGGAGGAATTTTTTATACTGGAGAGTGTAGATCATGAGTTTTTTTCCCAACAGCAACCGCCCTCCCACCCTAACCCCCGCCCTCTGAAGGGAGGGTGATAGGGATATGTAATGGGGATACATTTACCTTTTCATTCTGTCCCCTGCAGTTTTTCTGCCATTAAGACAAAACCATGACAACCGGGCAGGGAAGAAAGAGAACTTGACCTAAGGGAAGTCCTTGCCAGTGGAACCAGGAGAGATGCTCCCTCCTTCCTGCGTGGCTATGAAAATGAGAAGGAGTGTGAATTGGAGGGTGAGAGAGCCACAGGTGGCCACCTGTAGCTGTTAGGTGAGGTGTTGGCAACAGCCAGAAGGGTAGATTCTGTCTAGTAGCAGTGGACCCTGGAGCCTGTCCTTACCCTCTTCCCACACCCAACCCAGCTCTCTGTCACGAACTGTTCCCTAGGCTACTGTGACTGGAACCTGCAAATGCAAAATAAAAGAACAAAAAAATGGATGGCGCCAAAACAGCGCAGTCTGTGCTTGCCATCTGTGAGTTTTCAGAGTGATTTTGCTTCCAACCTGCCCTCCCAGAGGCGGCTGACATTATTTTCATATGCAGAGCTTCCCGTATCCTGGCAGCCTTCTTTGGCTGCCAAAATAGAGTATCCAGGTCGAGGAGCTTCCCCAGAGATCTGATCCACTCAAGAGGAATGTTCTCTGTGGCTGCCCACTCAGTGGAATCTGGGCAGCCTTTGTTCCTGGCAACGCACCGAGTGCGTGCCGTGCATCTGGGGGCGGCTTGTGCACGCTGGGAAGCTAAGAGGGCTATGCAGCAGCTCTTTCATCATCGACATCAGCCCAGCACATGGAGCCTTCAATGACCCCAGATTGCTTCATGGATAATTTCTTAGTGAAGAATTCTGGATCTTTCCCCCTTGCTTTCGACACCCTGCTCAGCCTGACTCCACCCTGCTTATGCAAGTTGTTTTGAACTTGTCCTCAACATCCATTGCTCAGTCTGGCCACCCTGTTTGCCTCATTATTAAATTTCTCATCTTCCATAGAATCCGCGGGTCTCCTGGCTCTCCGCCCTTCTGATCACCAGTGGCAATTCCTGAAGGGTTGGCATGAATTATACACTCTCTCTAAAAGGTCAATCTGATCTCTTGTGTCAGTTTTGTCTCCCCCTCACCAACTCATTAAAAAATGCGTTGAGGTCAGGGTCACTACCTAATTCTTCTCCCCCAGCGACATCTTGTTTAACATGGACAAGGATGGGGCTTTCCCTGGAGGTTAAGAATTCCCAGGCAGGAGACCCAATGCTTTCGGTTGTGACCTGCTGTGTGACAGAGAGGGACAAGGCAGCTGGTTCCTGGGAGGGGAAGAGGAATGGGCAGCTGCTGGCTGACAAATCAGAGGAAAAATTCCTGGAACTCATTTACATACAAGCAGAGCAGGCCTTGGGATGGCCAAGACGGAGCCTTTCTCCTCTCGCCTTTCCTTGGCTTCTCTTCTCCCTCAAGGCTATATCAGGGATCATATTGACCTAAAGTCACCTGGAGAGGAAACCATAGCCTGTGGTTCTGCTGGGAAGGGATCCTCACCACTTTCCCATGCTGGGTCTCTCCTTGGGTAGGGAGGGTCTGCGTGAAGGAGAAAGGCATTTGCCATAAGAAGTTGTGCTTTTGCAAGTCTGGCTCTGGTAGGCTCCCGTCTGAGCACCCACATTTCTTATGAGGTAGGGAGAGGACACTTCTCCCTCTTAGTTTCCTCTCGTTGGTCCTAAGGGAGAAGTAGGAGAAGCCCTCTCCACAGAGTGGCTGCAACTTGCTTCCCCTTCCCCAAGGAGGGCCAGAGAGCGTTCCTCTCCTGGGAAGGCCTGCCACCTGCTCTCTGTCCCCTCTCTGGTGTGCCCTCCTTGTTCCCAAGAACCTGCTGGTCCATAACTACTTCCTTCCTCAAAGAAGCACATAAGGAGCTCTTGTTGTACCGAGCAGCAAGCAGCTAGGAGGCATCACAGACACGGGGCAGCGGGACAAGACCCCACCCCAGAGTTTAGGGCCTGCACAAGCATGGGGGTGGAGGGGCAAGGGAAGACAAGGAAGGGAGCAGGAAGCCCTTGTACACAAATGTCCCTGTGTCTTGGATTCCCCTCCTTGACCTCGGGTCTCTAGGTGGTACAGTCTCTAACCACTGCCAGGGGACTGGGGTGGCCTCAAGCTTGGACTGCTAGCTGGAGGTGGGAGTCTGGGGCAGTGAATCAGTGCAAATTTGTTGGAAAAATCTTTAAACATGTGAATTAAAAATGCCTGTACTCTGCTGTGCTGTTATAGGGCACAGCTCCCCTTTCCCAGCTCGTTTGCACTAGTTAAGCCACCTGGGGCAAAAGAGGTGGGAGAAAAACCACTGGCGTTTACAGAGGCTCCACTGTGTGCTATGCCAAGCCCTTCACAGCTGTTGTCCCCTCCTGACAGCCCCTTGCAGGAGGCATTTTTCTGTACATGGTACCCATGAGGAAATGAGGGCCAAGAGAGGTGACTTGCTCCTGACAGTGGTCTCCGCCGCCCTCCTGCCCTCCTCTCCTCTTGTTCACACCCTCGCTGTTCTTTGACCTTTCATGCCCCATCTCGTAAGTCCTTTGCTCTAGCCAGTCCCCTGCCTGCAGCACTCTTCCCCTGGGCATGCCCGATAACTGCTGGGCTTATTCTTCTTCATGTCCTTTATGCCTTTGCTCCAATCTCCTGTTCTCTGTGAGATTCCCCCTGACCACCATATCTATCTAAATACTGCAACGTGTGCAGGGTCCACCTGCCATCCCTTGCCTTCCGGGTTGTCTTACCCTGTTCCACTTTAAAAATTTTCAATGGTTCCTATTATCTCCTAATACTTATATAATTTACTTATTTATGAAGTTAATTGTCCTCTCCTAGAATGTAAGCTGCACAGGAACAGGGAAGTTGGTCTTTTTTGTCCCCTGATGTTTCCCAAGCTCTTAGAATTGTGACTGGTATGAGGTGGGCATTCAGTCAATAGCTGATGAATCAATCTAATGAAAGTTCACCCTAGCCTTGATCTTTTATATAGTAAGAGGCAAAGCTGGACTCAAATTCCAGGGCTGGTCATCTTGTCTTCCCACCACAGAACTCATGGCCTATCTAGGTAGGAGGCACATTGTTGGCTGCTCATGTGATGCCTGCTAGTTAGATTTCCCCATCAGACTGCTCCTTCATAGCAGAGATACCAGAGTTATCAGGAAAACAGGACCTTACTCTGTTTTTCCTGGGTGACAGATTTTCCCCATGGGCCCACCTGCTGCTGGAATCCTGCTGTCCCAATGAGGTGGCATGCTCCTGGTCACAGGGCACTAAGCTCTGTGGTCTTTAGGAGTGTCCTGAATGAGCCCTTTCTGAAAACAGCACAAGCTGTTGGGCCCATGCTGGATGCTCAAGACACGTGCTTGAGATCCCTCCAAGTCAGACACCTGTCAAATCCAGAGCTGGCTCCCGGCCTTGGCTTGAAGGATATGCTTTCTAGGAAATGTTGGAGGGAAACAGCTGGGGCTTGTAAAGCATAAGCTGGAGGTGCCAGGGCAGGACTGAGCCTGAGAAGGTATGAGAAAGAGCCAGTGGGGCAGGGAAATCACGTGTTACCTGGGTGGCGACTCTCTGGGCAGGAATGCAGTTGAGCCCTAGGGCTGGGCTGCTGCAGTCATTTAGTCTTGTTTTGTTTGTTTTTTATTTTTTTTAATTTCGGCATATTATGGGGGTACAAATGTTTAGGTTACATATATTGCCTTTGCCCTATTGTTTTGTTTTTAATTAGGGTTTGAAACAGAAGTGTTTTGCTGTAAAGGAACTCTGTACCATGAGGGCAGAATTGGGCCAAGTGGTGGGGTCCACCATCTTTAAGGATGCAAACATTTATTAGCTTTTTATTTCTACATCAGTTTCCTCAGCATAGATCCTCTCCTGAATTCCCGTGTACCATGTTTTTACTTGTTACATTTGTGGTTCTAGTTTCTATTTTGCTTCTCTTGTTTTTGTTCCCATTATTAGCTAACCTTGTTTATGTTGGCATTAAGGAAAATTTTCATTGTAATCTCAATAGCTTGGTAATAAAAAGTTACACATTGTATGGATGCTCAGTGAAAGGGAACATTCATACTTATTCTCACACTTATTGGCTCACTGTTAGTGTTTCTAGGATGGCCTGGGAATTAATGTTTTAATGAAAACTCTAACCGCTCAGGAATACCATTCTGGAACACATTAACCCAGTCTATGAGCAACCAGTTAGACTGGTATTTGGTCAACAACAAATATTTCTTTCCTGCAAAAGAAAGTAATGGGATTAATTTAGCATTTCGTAGTTTGTGGCATCTATTTCAACATAAAGCTCTATATAGAGATCAATTGCATGTATAACTATAAAGCAGAGTATTTGGGGAATATTGTGATGAGGAAAATCAGAACATAAGCACAAATCAGGCCTTGGCTGTTGACATACAGGAATCCAATGCATGCTGTTGGGAACAGCACTTAGAAAATGGAATTAATGAAAATAAATTACTCGTATATGATTTCCCATCACAAGAAGTTGATATCTGCAAATATCTCAGTACTCGAATGAGCATGGCATTATTTTAGTTAATTTGGGATGATTCTCTCAGTTTTGCTCCCAATGGATATACATTTTTTCTTTTATTATTATTATTTTTTTTTACATTTTTTCTTTATGAGTTGCTTTGTAATGGAAGATCTCAAAGCATGTCTCAGGAGTCAGATGGTAACATTTTGAGCACCTAACAAATAAATTAAACAAATCTTTTAAACAGCACCCTGGTGACTTCAGAAAACATACACAACTCAGCTCCCCAAAGTGTGCAGTTTACCCACATGCAGTTTGTCCATGGCCTGCTGATGAGCTCACCCGGCCTAGCAGAAAATACACCGGGTATCACACACAGTAGTACTTCCTTTTTCACGTGTGCATCTCTTTCTTGGTGTTTCTAATAAAAGTTCCTAAATAAATAAAAGGGAGCCTTACCATATTTACTCTATTGTAATTGGAAGCATGGAAGAAAAATGAGCAATTTTAACAGAATTCTACAGATCCAAATAGTGCAACAAACCTATATTTGGGGAGCTCCTGGGTTAACTGAAGCATCTATATTTGCTTGTCAGCTGTAGTATCTATCTACAACAGTGGTTTCCAATCTTTTTCAGGTCACAGACTCTCCTCCTACTCCTCTGAGAATTTGATCTAAGTTTTGGATCCTTATCCCTAAAAAATATACATACTCATACCTCCCAAGTTTCCATCCATGCACCCCTAGGTCAACAATCACTCATCTGACATCATGCCAGAAATTTCTTGTGTTTATATGTTTCTTGGTATGCATTCTAGATATGTGCCAGAATTATGCTGTTTGCATTCAAACATATACACACACTACATACATATATGAATGGCATTTTCTCTATTGGAATGATTAAATGAAACAATATATGTGAAGATATGTCTTAAAAAGTCAAATGTGAGAATGTGAATATCATTGTTCTTATTTTTGCATTGGCCATTTAAAAATTCAGCACTAAAGCTGCTGGGTGATGTTGTAGCTGATAAGTTGTTTTATGTAAACTGCTCTAAAATATGACCTTTCATTCTTATAATCCAAAATGCCTCTTTATTCTTGTTTCATTTGAATGATTCATTGAAAAAGTCACCACATGCCTACTCTTCAATCTTTGTGGAACAGATGCTTTTTGGGTGCACACTATGTGTAAGGCCCTTTGCATTCTGTAAACAGCAACAACACTTCTCCACAGTATTCTGACAGGCTTGTACCTAGCTGTAATTCCAAAAAAGATCTTGCCAAAAGCAATTACATTCTGACCTGAATTAGCAACTTTATTAATTACATTCTAAGCAAGCCAATTACTTGTTTGTTTAACTTATTTCTTATTATAAACTGGTTATGGACCATTAATGTTCATTAATACACCAAACTAGATTTCATGTCTCCTGCATCATATACTGGAAATAACCCCAGTCAGCACCTTACTAGGATCAGTTATAAAGGATGCCTATTGCAATCACACTCTCATCCAGCCTTTGGAAGTAGATAACTACTCAAGACCAGTTTAGGGGCTTGCTAACCCTGGTGCCTTTAACAGTAATATGGAGGGCCCTCAGAGTGTTGTCTAGATGAAATTTTTAGAGTTGGGCAGAAGATAATTATGAAAGGGATAACTTTGTCCTGGCATACGGTTCGTGTATAGTGAGACTTCTGTTTAACATTTGGGGAGGCGGAGAAGGAGAACGAGAGGACTGGAAATTGAAGAAACAGATTTTGTCTGAGAAGAGTAGAGAGAGAGACAATGTTTTATTTCCCATTTGGAAAAATAGCATCTTAGTTCAGTAGAATCAAGTTTGAACTAGTGTATTCATGCAAATTCTAGAGGTTTTGAAAAAGAAAGACCTCTAGCCAGCCTACATACACACGTTTGTTGATATGCCTGAAAGAATGGGAGCTATCCATTGAGATGGATTGAACTCAGAAGGAAAAAGAACAAAAATTATATTCATAGTCGTTTATTAGATACATTCTATGAACTGAAGTCAAAGATGAACAGGCATAATTACAATATTTTTCTATAAAAAGGAAAATAACTTACATATTGTTTTCTAGCCAATCAACTTTGGACTTTAAAGTTGTTCCAATTTGTCTCCTAAAAATTTGTTTCAACAGTCTCCTAAATTCGATATTTAACTATTACAAATAACACAGAATAGCAATAATTAGCTGAAAATAAGTTAGCAAAAAATGAGAAAAAAAAAACCCAATCCCATTTCTTAAAAAATGACAAAAAGTACTTAAATTCTGGACCCATAAAGTGTTGCGAAACAACCACATTCTACAACAAAATTATCAAACTTGGCAGTAGTGGCTGGGATATTCATTTTTGACTAAATTATGGTGCTGGCCAACTTTTATTTGTTCAATTTGTAAAGTTAAATTGCTTTCGACAAGTTGTTTTGGTCTAAATCACTAGTATATATATAGAGAGAGACTGGCACAAATAATTGCAATATAATGTAATAAGTACATCCATTAAGGCCTATATGAGACACTCACAGAACAAAAAGGAGGAAGACAGGGAAAGCTTCATAGGTGACATTTGAACTGGGCTTGAAAGCATAGGTATTTCCATCTAAACCCAGAGAGGAATGCAGAACAAGATGTCCCAAAATGTCTTTTCTTTAATTTTTTTTTAAATCACAGGATTCCAGGCTGATGAGTACTGTACTATTAAACTAATAGAGTCAGTGTCTTAAAAATAATCTAAGTTCTCTCTCTTGCACGATAATTTAACTTTCATTATTTTTATGCTCCACTAAGTAGAATATAAAACTAGGCTGATGTATCTGAGTTGGCAGATGAAAGCTTAGGAAAGTGCTACTATCAGTCATGTGAAAATTTGGAGTTAGGATCAGTTGTGATCCAAAGCAGAGTGGGCAAAGTTTAATCACTGACATCCAAAATGATCATTTTGATGGCCATGCCTTCTGCAGGATTTATTTTAAAATGGCCTATTTGTCTTCTAGTCTCTGAGAACACTCACAGATTTCCTTCTCAGAAATCTATTCTTTGACTGAAAGCACTTGTTAAACATCTTTTTTGAACTTTCATGGATAGGCAGATATAGCTCATTGCTACCAAGTTCACTACTGAGATATGAAGGAGCTCATAGAGGCTCAGAAATGCATCCAATATTTTTGCTGCATAGCTCAGGCAGGACAGAGATCATGGCGATGCAAGCTCTAAACCTGTCAGTTTCTAGCAGCTGGTAGCCTTAAGCCTTGTTTGTCTCAATGAAGACCTCTCAAGCTAAGCAGAGGCCCCACATAGTGAATAGTGACTAGGCTATAGCCATTTTTGCAGGACATTTATCTGTTTTCTCTCGTATCTATTTCCTCAGCTTGCTCTACATCTCAGGGAACTACATTTCTCAGTCTCCCTTGTCCTGTTTTCCTGGTACTAAAAGATTAGAAAGCAGGAGACAGGGAAACCCCAAGGTATTTCTCCCCTTCAGTGTGCTTCTGGTGATAACTGGCAATTGCTGCAGCTCCTTCACGATTCTAGCTCCTGGGGGGTGGGGAGCCTGCGGCCTTGGGGCCACATGTAGCCTTCTGGATCCTTGAGTGCAGCCTTTTGACTGAATGCAAATTTTACAGAACAAATCCTTTTAATAAAGTTTGCATGCTGTGGAGTTTGCATTCAGGCGTGGTCTCAGTTCCTGCTGGGGAATCCTCCGCTGTAGCTCATACTCTGCCCTTCGTTTCTGGTCTGCGGCAACATCACCTCTGCCTTTTCAGCTCCTACCCCAGACAGTGGCATCCTGCTATTGCTATATAGTTTCTGTGTTGTCATCACAATTCACCATCCTCTCTATGTCTTCTCAGCAATCTTAACACTAGTAGAACCTATTCCCTGTGTTAAATTTCTTCTTTTTGAGACAGAATGGTTTCTGTTTCCCGGGCTGATACACCACTTGTAATAATGACTAAGATAATGGCCATAAAAGAACAATGGAAGGGCCAGGCACAGTGGCTCACGTCTGTAATCCCAGTAGTTTGGGAAGCTGGGGGAGGAGAATCACTTGAGGCCAGCAGTTGGAGACCAGCCTGGTCAACATAGCAAGACCTCATCTCTACAAAAGAATAAAAAAAATCAGCCGAGTGTGGTGGTGCACACCTGTAGTCCCAGCTACTAGGGAGGCTGAGGTGGGAGGATCACTTGAGCCCAGGAGTTTGAGGGTGCTGTGAGCTCTGATGAGGCCACTGCACTCAAGCCTGGGCAACCAAGCGAGACCCTATCTGTAACAACAACAACAGCAAAAACACTGGCTGAATTCTCACTTTAAATTAATCTCTTCACTATATGATGCCTGCTCCTCAGGGTTCTATCTAGGAATCCTGGTATGTTTTTAACCATCAGAATCACAGAAAAAGGAAGGTTTTCCTGACCCCTTTGAGATGTGGGGTCTATCAATAGTTTAGCCAAAGGTCTCAAGGCAGTTTCTACTGTGTTCTGGGGAGTTACCAAGTGACCTGTGCCCAGTGGAGTAGTAATTGGCACTTGTTCTTGGATGTCCATCTCAGGAGGAAAAATATAATCTCATTGCCAAATGGACTTTTCTTCCTGCTTCTGGCTTTTTATAGAAATATCATGGGGAAAAATGTATCATATATTTTCAGGGTGGGGGAGGGGTGGTAAAGTCTCATTTTTTTTCTCTTTGCACCTTTTACTCCAAAGAAGAATAAAACTTTTATTTTAGAGTGTATTTAAGATTCATTTTAAACAGAATATTCTCTACAGTTAATCAACAGATAAAGACTCAGGAGAAGTCCTTGCTCCTGCCGGACATGCCGAAACTCCTATTTAAAGGATGATCTGTGTACGTGCGCCAAGAATGCTTTTTGGTTTGGCAGTCTTTATCTGATCTTTGGGCGAGGTTAAAAGCCCAGATATATGATGTGGAAATTTTGAAACCTCTGCTTAATGTAATCATCATTGTATGAAGGAGACCAGAAAGAAGAAAGCAATTTATCCTTTACTTTTTTAAAGCAACAAAATCAATTCAATATCTTATTGAAATTCATTATATTTATCTACTTTTTAATTGTGGTTTTGACATATTATATGGTTTTTATCTAGTGTTGAAAGAAATCCTATGTATTGATTTATAATAGTAACAAAAGTCACTTTCAGGAACTGATGAATCTCTCTGAGATCCTGAGGTTTTCTCCCTCTCTGTTCTTTGTTGGTTTATATTAGCACCTCCTCTGGAGGTTAGAGACAAGAAGATAAGGTGGATGATGGTGAAATTCTAATCAGTCATTTTGTTACCTGTTAGAATGGTTGAAGAAAAGCCAGCTTGGGAGAAAGAAGCTGAACTTATTTGAAAAAATATAACAGTACAATTATTAATGGATTTACTTTAGCCCTAGAATCTTTTGTTCCATTACTAGAGAGGATTACAAAAAGGTTGCAGTCACTACAGAGAAGTTCTTTATTATTTATATCACTGACAGTGTCCCTCAAGTGTCCCAGTGACCAGAAGCAGCTGGCCCCAGATGTGTGACGGGCATGCCAATAAATAGCCTTGATCTATAATAGCTAAAACAAACAAGCATTCTTGACTCTCCCTCCATCCCAAACAAAAAATAAACAGGCCAAACTGCAGTGAAGTTTAGTATCTGACGTGCCTGTTGATCTTAATGACAGCGGTTAGTTCACTAACAATTATAGTTGAAGAACACAGCTTGGACTCCTGCGTGTTTCCCCTGAGATAGTTGGTATATTTTGAATATACTAAAAGATGAGAAAACTGTCCTATTTTTGGTAAGTTTTCTCTTGCAAGTATAGTGATGAAATTTCTCTAATGACAGCTTATAATTAGGTATCTTACAGTTAAGGTAAACACTAGATTATTCACTAAAAATAGAATCTGTATTCAACTTTGCAGATAGAAGTACCACTGTGAGTTAGTAGGGCCTGGCAGGGGCTGTGTTCTGTTACAGGCAAACTTAAGATGAAAATTGTGTTCATGTTATTGAGCAAAAGTTTGAGACTAACTTTTTCTCCCTTTCTTAACAATTTGTTCACTCTTTACCAAATGTGCACCGAGTGCATGCCTCCTTTGTGAAGGATGAAGGGTATGTTGGGTTGAAAACAAATATGTGCCAGATACCATATTCAACCCTGTTATTTATATTAATGAATAAGCCATGGCACCTTCCTTTTTAAATTCTACTTATTTTTTGCATGTTTGTCTTCTTTCTAGTCTTTAGCTTTATGAAAACAAGAAGAGCAAATCTAACTTGCTCACTGCAGGATTCCCTAGGTATCCTCACTGCTGATACCTAAGACAGTATCTGAGACATTCTGGGTGCTTAATAAATATTGGTGGATTGAATACTAGACCAATAATGACAACATGGTGTGATGCCTATGAATAGGAGTTTGCACAAAGTCCTTTGGAGTCCCAGAAGAAGCAAGAGTTGGGATGAGAGAGGCAGACTGGTCCCCGATGTGTAAACTGAGACTTAAGGAGGAGTAGACATTTTCCAAGCAGAGTAGATGGGTTGGGAAGTCCTTTTCAGGCGAGTGCAGAGAAGCAAAGGCCAGCGAGAATGGGGCATGTGGGGAAGCGAAGGGGAACCGTGAGCACTTTGCTTGGCAGAATCTGGGGGCAGAACTGCAAGCCCCTCTCCGGAAGCTAACAGTCATGTTCTTGCGCAGCGGGTGCCAGAAGAAAAGGTAAGTGTGAGTTGCACATAGTGTGTGTCCCCAGTACTGTAGAATCTGAGAGTAAGCAGACTTTCAATCAAAATCACTTTATACATGTTATCCATTTTTCTTCGGAATTGATCAGTTTTAAGTCATTATAAGTGATTTCTGAACATATAAGCTGATTTTGGAAGCAGTACTGGCTCTTTCAGAAGAGTTATTTCAGTAATCCTTCCTAGTTCATAAAATTGATTTTGTTGGTTTTCAAAGCTACTCTGGGATGAAAATAAAACTGCCCTTCAATCTAAAAGTTCTTAACTGTTGCAGTCACTTTTTCATTCTCATTGGATTATTTGAATACACAATTGAATACCATGACATAATTGATAATCATGTTCTTCTTAATGCAGCAATAATGCAATTTGATCCCTATTTCTTTTCTTCTACAAATGCTAAGAAAAAAAAAACCTCCTGCTCTTTAACAAAAAGAATAAGTGGAAAAATGTTCAACTAATGAATAATACAGGTTTGAAGAAAAAGAGCTGGCTATATTTGTCTTTCTATATCAGAAAATAAGAGCTAAACTTTGACCTTAGAAGATGAGTAATAATGTGTTTGAAGCAGTCTGATTGAAGAAAGGCATCCAAAAAAACCTAGGGTGGTTGGAAATAGCAAGCAAAACAATAGCAAATATGTTGTCATAAAACAAGCTGGAGGCTTCCCAAGGTAGATGAGAGATGATTTTTTTATATAATCTATGAGCTGAAAGAAGGGGCCGGAACTCATGGATTGGAGGCATAATCCTTTTTGGGCATAGAACTAAGAACTTTTACATATGTTAGCTATTTTAATTCTCTGAGAAGATAGAATTGCTCCCATTTTATGGATGAGGACATTAAGCTTTTGATGTCTTGTAATTTGGGTGTGGTGGTCTGTAGTCTATGGATGGAAAATTCCTGGTATGGGTACTGCTGTTTCTTCTTCCAGCATCCACAACAGACATCACTCAATGCACAGCTTCGCTGCTGCGCCTGGGCTAATCACACCTCTCGTTTTACCGATGAGAAAATGGAAGTGTGAAGACATTAAGTGCTTGCAAGAAAACATGCAGGAAGTTAATGACAAGAGCTTTGGAACCCAGTCATCTTGATTCCTGGTGAACCTGGGCATGTTAACAGTCCCTTACCCTCCTGCCACCACCTTCTCACACCGTCCCATTGTCCCAACTGACCTGCTTTCCACCCCTTCTACGTTGGGTCACATATAGTGAAGAGACTGGAGAGATTTCACACATTTTAATGGGGCAACTTAGAATGCATATATTTTTACAGTTCCTGGCTAAGACTATGTAAATCACAAGGTTGTCAATTTGACAAAGCAAGATAGAAGTGGAATGTGAATGACAGAGAAACACACTTAGGGTTTATTTGACCAGTGAGGTTAAAGTGCTGTATCGAAGGGCAACGTGGCAAAGAGGTTTTGCACAAGGAAGGAAGAGATTTAGTTTGCTTCTCCTGCTCTCACTTATTAAGTAGACAGCCTTGGGTCACAACAAGCCCAAGCCGTCACATACATGAAAGGGAACCAATAGCACCGTGCTTGCCTCAAGAATTTGATATCCAGGTCGCCCCTCCTGGTTCTAAGAGGTGATTGTAAGTTATGAGTTTCTATTTTCGACAAAGATTTCCAAAAGAGTCAGGAAGTCAGGAACAAAGTTCCCAAAGATTCTGTGAATGAGGATCCTTCACTTGTTTCTCCTAAGAAAGTTAAACAACAAAACAATGCTATTTGAAAAGCAGTACATTTCGTGGACCTGTTTACAGAATTGTGAATTAATATGTGCTCATTGCCTAAGGCCAAAATACCCCAGTATGAGGAAAAGTTTTTAAAAGAGCTATGCATGTATCACTGTTTTCTAATGTTTCATGGTAATTTGCATTCACGGGGGAATTAAATGGATCTGTGACACAAATTCAAGTTAATTTATTCAGTAAATAATGGCATGTTTTAAGGGAATTCAAAGTGATCATAATAATGGCAAGCCAACAAATCTTTGATG
The DNA here is from genome assembly GCA_963575035.1 of Avahi laniger. Taxonomy (NCBI): domain Eukaryota; kingdom Metazoa; phylum Chordata; class Mammalia; order Primates; family Indriidae; genus Avahi; species Avahi laniger. The sequence continues at coordinate 16,339 of CAUYSK010113489.1, forward strand.
ATTAGCATTGCAATGAATGTTAAAACACTGGGCAGGGGAAATGAAGGTGCTTTACAGAGGTCATTTCCAAGAATATTTTATACATTTATACGACACATTGCCAAACTAGGAATTCTGTGTAGTCTGTGCAAGTGACAGTCATGTTAAAATCAACAAGAACAGAAGAAACAATTTGAGGAATGGCTTTAAAAAGCAGTTATTGGGAGAAGAAAGCAAATCAAACAACAGCTGAGTTGGAACAGGGACGACTGAGTTAATACTTTTGAGATTCCCCTAATAAGGAAGGATTATGTTTAAAAATCCAGTGTGAATCTGTTTCTAAAAGATTTAGGTGTATGCCTTATTGCTCAGAAATGCTGTTGTAAAAGGATGAATCTGTTTCCAAAGTGATCAAAATTATGTCAAGTTGTACTTAAACCTTGAGGTAGAACATAAATACAGAAAAAGGTACATGGCTTGTCATGGCTTGCTGATTAATTTATTAATTCTGCTACTCTTGGAACTTCCACCTACCTATAACTTAAAACTGTGGTTCTCAACTTCAGTATGCAGAGGAATAACACAAAGGGCTAATTAAACATGGATATTCCTGGGATCCACCACAATCTTGATTTGTTTTTGGGGAAGGCTCTGTAATCTGCATTTTAACAAGAAGAGATTCTGATTAGGGGAACTGTAGCCCACACCTAGATATAGAAACACAGCAGGAGACAGTTTCTAAGGGTGAATTCCGAATTTAGACCTTTATTTTGGAGTGGCTGGTTAGAAATAACATATGCTCTCATACATCGTTCTTTTTTATTTGCATAAAATCTTACCGTATCTCTGTATCTGGCAGCACAGAGCAAGGACAGAACAGTTCCTGACCCTGGGAAAACCCTCCCATTTTCTCATATTTAAAATAAGAGAGTTGAACTAAATGCTGTCTAGACTCCCATGTAGTTTCAATACTTTAAATACATATCTGATGCCTGGCAAATATTTCTTGAGAACTATGACTCATGTATTGGCTAGTGCGGATGGAATGAGACTGGAAAATGGCCTTTAGACCACTACATCAGTTAAAAAGTTTGATAAGATTTTCCTCCCCACCTTCACCATTTCATCTACAAGCTAGAGAGCTGGAATGACAATTAGATATATGAACTCTACACCTAAATGAAGATTTTATCTGTTTTCTAAAATTTCAAGCAACAGTCTCCATATCGTAATCAGAAATTAGATGTACTGGTTGCCAAGCTGCCATCTCTGTGTGGATGGCTGATGATTAGTATAAATAAAAATCACACTTAGGATACATTTTAATAATTCTGTCACCAACAGGGTAAACACCACCGATACCAATAACTGAATTCAGAATGTTCTCATTTAACTAACTCAGGTGAAAAACTAATTCCTCTGCATGATGCTGTTTTAATCGTTTTTGTTTTTTTTAATATGAAGCAGGGAATGTGAGATTAAGTCATATGGAACAATAGTAGGCTATTCAACACTGAAAACATTCTATATAGAAGGAACCACGCCTTCCTTTTCTTTTGCATATTATATAGGGCCACACATGGTACCTTAATGATACAAGCGGTTTAAAAATAATTTGTTGATTAAGAGTTGATTCTAGTCACAAACACGTTTACTATTTTTAAAAATGTACTGCTTATTAAAAGATATTTGCCAATAGTTGTAGCAAAAGCTATGAATGTAAGATGGAGTCTCATTTACTCAGGCACTTGTTCAGCAAACATTCACTGTTCACTACATCAAGTGCTCCATACTGCTACAGGCACTAGAGATGGAGAAATGGGGTGGGGGGAGGCAAATAAAGTTTCTGTTCTCAGGGGGTTCACTACTAAGGGGTTAGAAAGGCAATAAACAAATAAAGGAAGTAAATGTGTAATATAACAAATGCTAAGTAGAAAATAAAATAGGGTAGGGGCCAAAGATGATGGGGAATTTTATACTGATTTGTCAAGGAAGCCATCCTGAGAAGGTGACAATTGAGGAGACTGAATGAAGTGAGGAATGAGCTACACGAATATTGGGGAAAGAGACTTCCAAGCAGAGGCAACAGTGACAGAATGTTTGCAAAAAGGTACATGAATTTGAAAAACCTAGGCTTTTCCAAAAAATTTGGAGGCTCTCCTACAGCGTAAGTTCTCTTTTCATTAAGCTTATTTGACCAGTCAAATCCTATGGACCTCCTGCTCCCCTGAACTTCTACAGCAGAATTTAACTTATAGTTTAACACACTTTTTGTTTGAGACAGAGTCTCGCTCTGTTGTCCCAGGTAGAATGCAGTGGTGTCATCATAGCTTACTGCAACCTCACACTTCTAGACTCAAACAGTCCTCCTGTCTCAGCCTCCTGAGTAGCTCGGACTACAGGCACATGCCATCATGCCTGCCTAATTTTTTTCTATTTTGTAGAGATGGGGTTTCACTCTTGCTCAGGCTGGTCTCAAACTCCTTACCTTAAGTGATCCTCCCGTCTCAGCCTCCCAGAGTGCTAGGATTACAGATGAGAGCCACTGCATCTGACCTAACATGCTGTTTTTGTCTTGTTTTGAGGGGTGGGTATGTTGGACCTCAATTGGACTGCAAACTTACGGGGATAATATTTTATGCTGTTTCTGACACTAACACCTCTATCCTTCATGTCCTAGTGTTGAACATGTTAGACCTTTAACAAAGATACTTGATTAACAAACTGTGTATGCAAAATCATTTTTGATGTGAAGTTTCTCAGTGGGAAATGTTTCCTTGTTAAGATTTTCTAGGTGTACTGTGGAATTGCTGCTAGGATCTAATATTTCCATTCCTACTGTACGCACTTACCCCTAGATATAAGAAGCTTACTTAAAAGGAGAAAAATATAACTGAGGAGATATAGTAAAACACTTTATTCACAATAGAGAAATTTTACAAATATAATTTTTAAAAATTATGTGTCAATCTATGTTTCCCATTACATTAGAGATTTATATAAAGTTGGAGATGACAGAATGGATTTATGTACAAATCAAAAACAATCAGCATAAAAAATGGGTAGTACACATGAAAGTCATTGAGTTCTGTAAATTGCGATACATGTGTAATATTAATAATTGCACAAAGTATATCAAAAACATTGCATAAACATAAAATTAAGTCTATTGTTCATCTTTCAGGATGTGAATACATATATAAATTTAACTGCACAGTTTTGTTGAAAATGAAAAAGTTTCTACTTAAAGATTTCTGTTGTTAAAACAACACAAAATATAACTTTACTTCAATTACATCATCATAATATTAATTTCTTATCAGTTTAATTTTTTGGTATTTTGGGACTTTTGTTTAAAAATCCAAGTTCTAGAATTGCAAAAACTTTATTCTTGCCATTGAGAGAGCAACATGTAGTACAGCTTCTTGTCTACTTATACCAGGATACAAAAAGTACATTATAGTGCAGTGTGTATACACAACCTGATGTTGATATGCTACCTGCTGCAGAAACACTCATCAGCTCTGTGCTCTTTAAAATAAAATTGAAAAGCAAGAAAATGAATAATTAAAATTGCTAGTCCAAGGACATTCACATAAAAATTATAATCTAAATACATATGGCCCAATTTTGGCAATCATTTTTTATATTTTGCCCTGAAGTCCTGGGAACAAAGGGCTCTTATTATCCATTCGTTAAGTGAGCTAGAGATATGAGAGGGTGAAGTAACTCTGGATCACAGAGACTTATTAACACGGCAATAATGGTGTACTGAAGTATCTTTTTCATTCACTAATTTTACTTATTCTTTGACATATACCAATGTACAATATTGAAAAAAAAAAGGCAGATCACACATGTGGCCTTGTCAAAGGAAATCTTTTGAAACATTTTCAAAAGCTGTAATAGCTGAAACTATTAAGTCTACTGAGATCTAAGAAAATAATTGTCTTAAAAATATTAGGTTGAACCATATGAAACTGCTGACATTGGACAGTTTTTAAACTACAAACGCAGCAATGTTATATGCTTCAGCTTAATCCATGGGGTTGCACTGATCTGTCTGATCAATCTAGATTGAAAATTTAGATGGTGGTCGAAGTCTCTGAACTTCAGAATATGCATATTAGCCTTTTCATATAAAATATATATATATTATGAACCAATATGATAAGAAAACGTAAGGTGTCACTAAATCTACTCTTGGGAAAACCATTCATACTTCAAAATTTAATGTTTAGTAGAATCATAATTATTTTGATCTACTGCAGAATTGTGGGGGTTGGGAGAGACCATTTCTATGTGTTGCTTCTAAGTTTGGATCTCTACGTTGAATTTAACCATAAATATACTGTATTCTTATTTGGCCTAAAAGTGTATTAGATTTTCTTTAATTGACCATGAATAAATGAATTGGTAAAGATTTTTTCACAGAGTCAAATCCTGCTTTCATAAATGGAAATAATTTACCACATTTGAGAAAGGGCCTTTTTCAAATCTGAAAAATTGGAACCGAATGGAATGCTTTCTTTTTTCAAGAAAAAAATACAGGTGAAATAAAAACAAATGATCTAAAAGCCATATGAAATACTCATCCTCTTCCTAGATCCAATTTCTTCATATATTCAGTTAAAAGCAAAAGCTAATACATTAAAAGCTATTCTATTTCTCTTTTAAAAAATGTACTTGAGTGAGAGTTCTGCAAAACTCGAGAGCTCACCTCGCTGTGTAGTAGGGAATGCAAGAAATTAACCATGCACGATCCAGAAATGACACAGGGCATTTATAGTAAAATCAACAAATTCACAAATTAGGAAACACTAATATAATTAACCAACAAAAATATACTGCAGTTTCGATGAAACGAGGATCTTCATGAGATTATCCTTTTGGAATGACTTTCTAATTTGAATTACAATGTGAGTGAAGTATTTTAGAAGACATTCTATCAAATAATGATAGACCCGCATAAAGAGGCTGTCACAGTTATAAGATCTGTCTCTTGTGGATAGACAAACCAGATTAACATGAAATTGAAAAGGAAAAGCTTTTTTAATACTTAATTTATTATTATGGCTTTTTGCAACATGGCAAAACATTACAGCTTAAAGCAGACATCATCTCCTCATAGAGGAGAAAAAAGTTTTGCAGTCAAATCAAATTGTAATTAAGAGGTCATTACTATACAATTCTATTCAGTTTAATGATATTACACCTTCACCAACTCCAGAGATAACAGATTATTTAAAAACAAAAAACAAACCAAAAAAACAAAAAAACCCAAAAGAACAAAAAACGGTGGATTCACTGGCTGAATAATATAGGATACAATAAGGAATTTAGGTCCATCTATGACTATGATAATAAACATAAAAGACTGCAAAACAATTTAAGAACTTAGAATAATCACAGACCTATTAATAAAACTTGATCATGTGCCTGATAACCAGGAAAGGAATTATTAAGGTATGCAGTGAAGGGAATGGAACAGAGTAAAATATAAAATGTCTTTTTATTTCTCTTTGACTTCAACTTCCTTTTTATCTGTATGGAGTACAGGGAGAAGATGTGCCTCAGTATTGAAGATCCAGTGTTCCAGTGGAAGAAGATCGTCATCAGAAAATATTAAGTACAAATATCTGGTGAGAGAAATATGAGACTATGTCAGGCAGTAAAGACAAAGCAAAAACCACATTAACGTCTCCATTCATCTTACGGAGAACCGCGGACAACAGTCAAGTATATCAAAACCCTGAGTACATCCCCTCAGGATTTACTTATGGGGTAAAGAAGCTATTCTGTGCTTTGGTGTTAGTGTACGAGAACCAAATAAAGCCGTTTCTAGTCATCAAATCAGTAATTACTGAAAATACACCTGCAATTACTGCCATGTATGTAGAATGGCATTCTGAATCAGTCATACTTAATATTATTGGAATGTGTTCATGATAAAGACATCTACAAAGAAGATCCGTCCGGGTAGTTTAGCTGCATAGTTTCAGGATAATTTCCACTTACTTTAGTGTCTCTGCCAGGAAGAAACTCTGCTGTACATCATCATAACTCTCGCGAAGGAGGTAAACATCCCGTAGGCCTGAATAGCCTCCATTTACTCTGCAATGACTCTCCAGGGCCTAAATTACAAAGAGGAGTGAAAAAAACAGTCATACTTCGGTAAACTGATTGTCACTAATTTTTATTATTAGACTGTCGAATGCAGATAAAATTGATTTTCAAAAAATTCTATTCAAATTGGAATGAAAGCTTGTTGCAGTTTTAGGTAAAAAATGTAAAAACCATAAACTATGAATGCAAATATTATAAAACATGAAAAGTCAAAGAACACATGGAGAACATATCTTACCTAATTGGAAACACTTCTCCATTTAGAAATGGAATAATTTTTCACTGATTTTGACCATTTCCTCCTATGGTCTAGAGCAGGCAAACTATGGACCACAGGCTAACTCCAGCCTGTTTATTTTTGTAAATAAAGTTTTATTGAACCATAGCCACACTCATTTGTTCATATATTGTCTGTGGCTGTTTGTCAACAACCGCAGAGTTGAGCAGATGCAACAGAGACTGTATGGCCCCCAAGCCTAATACTGTCTGGCTCTTACAGAAAAAGTTTGCTGACCCCTGGTCTATAGAGATTGTTAATGTCAATGGAGATTACAAACCACTGGTTGAGAAAGTGCACTGGACCAAAAGCAGCTGCCACTATAATCAGAACATTTTATTTCTTGAAACTTGATTGCAGGGTACTAATTAGTGATACTGGTGACAGAGCTAAAAGAAGAAAGGCAGTGAAAAAATGAGGCTGGCGTCTATTCCTAAAATATCTTTTTTCTTTTCTTTTGTCTTATATGGAAGAGGATGGGATGAATCCAGCGACAACTATCCAGGGAACATAATCCCACATCTCTGGAGATGTCTGAGCATGAGCGTTTGGAAAAGAGGTGGGTTGGGCAGTGTGGCAATGAAAATTTAGCTAACGACAACTGCCTTCTACTTTGTCAGCTGCCACTATATTGATTGCTGTTTGTGTTTCTGTTTTTCCTTCCAGAAACCCACTATATTTCTTTTGTTTCTATTTTTCTTTATTTTTTTTTACTGTTTTCTGTTTTATTGATGTATGATTGACAAATAAAAATTGTATATATTTTAAGGTGTACAACGTGACGTTTTGACATACATATGTATACATTGTGAAATGACTGCCACAATCAAGCTAATAAACACTTCCACCACCTCACATCTCACATAGTTACTGTGTGTGGGGTGAGAACACTTAAGATCTACTCATACTCCATTATTAACTACACTCACTGTGGTGCTATATATCAGGTCTCCAGGACTTATTGATCTTATAACTGAAAATTCATACTCTTTCACCAATATCTCCCCTTCTCCGTCATTCCCCAGCCCCTGGTAACCACCAGTCTACTCTCTGCTACTATGAGTTCAACTTTTTAAAAAGATTCCACATAGAAGGGAGATCATATGGTATTTTTCTTTATGTGTCTGGCTTATTTCACTTAGTATAATGTCCTCTGGGTTCATTCATGTTGTCATGAATGGCAGGATTTCCTTCTTTTTAAGGGCTGTACAATATTCCATTGTGTATATATACCATATTTTCTTTATCTGTTCAACCACTGATGGACACTTAGACTGTTTCCACATGTTGGCTATTGTTAATCAGGCTGCAATGAACACAGGAGTGATCTCTTCAAGATACTGATTTCATTTCTTTTGGATAAATATCCAGAAGTGGGGTTGCTGGATCACATGGTAGTTTTATTTTTAATTTTTTGAGGAACCGCCATCCTGTGTTTTCCATAATGGCTGTACCAATTTACATCACTACCAAGAGTGCACAAGGGCTCCCTTTTCTCCGCATTCTCAAGGACACTGATTATCTCCTGACTTTTTAATAACAGCCATTTTAACAGATGTGAAGTAATATCTCATTGTGGTTTTGATTTGCATTTTCCTGATGATTAGTGATATTTGGCATCTTTTCATATACCTGTTGGCCACTTGTATGTCATCTTTGGAAAAATGTCTATTCAGGTCCTTTGCCAATTTTTAAATTGGTTTTTTTTTTTTTTTGCTATTGAATTGTAAGAGTTCCTTATATACTTTGGATATTGACCCCTTATCAGATACATGGTTTGCAAATATTTTCTCCCATTCTGTAGGCTGCCTTTTGTTTAGTTCATTGTTTCCCTTTACTATACAGGAACTTTTTAGTTTGATGTAGTTCCATGCGTTTATTTTTGCTTTTGCAAAAAATCCAAACAATCATTGCCAAGGTCAATGTGAAGGAGCTTTTTTCTCAGTTTTTTTCTTCTAGGAGTTTTATGGTTTCAGGTCTTATGCTTAAGTTTTTAATTCATTTTGAGTTGGATTTCTGTGCAGTGTTTGTATTTTAAAATTACATTTGCTGCTTTGCTGGTTACCAGGCATATTTACCTCCGGCAAAGTTATTTTCTGCTCACCACATCCTACTAATCCTATTGATTATATGGCCAAATAAAAATTTCCATTGCATAAAAATTGCCATCTGAAATCTGGTTCTAAGTCACAGACTGGAGAAAAATGACAGTTTAAGTCTAAAACCCTAATATATTTTATAACAAAATAAAGAAAATACAAACAAGATAAAGTTACTCAAAGTTTCTCCTGTCTTAATTCATTTATTTTCAGTTTTCTCTTACAAATCCTAATTCTGTGCCCCCCCCTTTTTTTGATATGTATTATATCCCATTTTTCTCCAGTTTAACCTAAGTATCAAGAAGATGGAAAGCATCTTTTTTCTTCTTTCATTTTTCTCAACCTTGCTGTATTTGTTGAGAAAAATCTTAATTGGCTAGAAAAGGGTTTTGGAGGGAAATAAGGCTCTAAGAATGTGGAGCCCAGGAAAGAGGAGAGGGAAGGCAAACACCAGCCATGGTTTCTCCTGAGCAGGGATGCTACACTGAGAACTCAGCTTCCATCGCAGATACCGATAATGAGGATATTGATTTTTCACATCAGGGCTGGAGGGCAGAAGGGAGGGAAGAGGGGCTATGAGGAGAACCATTTAATTACCAGGCTAAAGAAAATCTGACCAGCAGGCTACATGAATAAAGAAAATAAGGAAAATGCCTCATGATTTGGTATTTTTTAAAAGCTCCTGGGAAAATAAGAACAATCAACTTAAAAAGAAGCTTCGATTAAATTCTCAGTTGCAGACAATGTGCCAAAACGGGGACAAGCCTGGAGATAGAAACTTTCAAGTCCTATTATTTTTCTCCTTCCTTCCTTTTTTGATACAATGACTTTTTGATAAAAAGTCAAATACCAGATACAAGGAGTAGGCAAAAAATTATTTTGTAGAAATGGGAGAAAAATAAGGATTTAGAAGAAATGGGCAAGCTTGGTATGGAACATAATGAAACCCCATTTCCAGACATTTCCTTAACTAGATTTTAACCATAAAACATTTTCCTGGCTATTCCCTTGAGGTTCTTTCATGATAAGCTAATGAGAAGGCCAGGCATGACAGCCACCCTTCCCACAGAAATTTCTATAAGCTCCTTTTTTTTGTTATACAAAAAGAGTTGTGTTTGGGGTGGACAATGCTCAGTGGTCTTTCTTTCTAGTTCACTCATCTCATTCTTGTTTCCCCACAAGTCCTCATGGGGTAAGCTATAGCAGTCAAGAACACCATCAAAAATTTTGAGTGGGGAGCCACACCCAGCTTGAGGACCCCTAATGGAGGCCTCAGATACTCCTTATCTCAGGCAGCATCCTTCTCAACGTGGGCTTGTAAGTGAAAATGAAACAAGATGAAAAAATGGCTAGCACAGTGACAGGGGCTTTTCAGAGGTTTAGAGAGGCCTAGGTACTTTCATTTTTTGAGGCTTTTGGTAAATTAAATTTTTTTTTAAAAAAGGAAAAATGCCAAAGAATCTTTTTATCCCCTTCATGCCAAAAGTTTAAATTTTAAGACTTCGGGAATGTGAAACTGGGTACAAGTAGCTTTCTTGGGCCCTTATAATAGGCCCGGATTCTGTCGGCATCTCCACAGTGGAAGCAGTCACGTGCCTGTACAGCATAGTCTGATCAGATCAGCATTCCACTACAATCTGTTCTTGGGACTTTCAGCTTCTAGGCATAGGGACCACCTTGATCCCTATGCCTAGAAATAAATGTTTATATTATTAATGACCATATGTGACCAGAATGTGCTAATAGCAGAGAACAGGATATGAGAATGTTTACAGTGGCTGGAGCGCTAAATAAAGGATGAAAGACAACTGATTGTACTTGGGGGAGAGAGGTAAGAAAAGTGTGTGAGTGGCACGAGTTGTATCGTTAAGTCAGAAAGTATTACTGACTCGGTGGAAAAGCATTCTCTCATCTACCAGATTAGATAAACAACTGATCCATGGAGCTTTCCAAGAGTGAATTCCAAGGAATAATGCTACTAATGCCTTCTGCTTGAGTTTGGTCTGAACTCAAGGGTAGAACATAGAGAACCAGGCACCATGAACATATCAGATTTTGGAAATAGGAACAGAGGAGACAAATCACTCTGAGAGTTAAAATTTCCCAGTGGAAAAGGTTAGATTTAGAAGATCAAAGGAAAATGTCTCTGCAAAACAAAACGAAAACAAAAACCCTCAAAATCCCTACATAAGGCTTATCCCCTACTGTGGACCAGCTGAGACATTATATAATCTATATGAATGTATATGTATAATTAATATTCTGATAAATCTCATACTGTAAATTATCAGATGTTTAGTTGGGAGGAATTTAATAGAATTCTTCATGACATTATTGAGAAAAAGCAAAAGAAATATCAGTTGTTTTTTCTGTTAGGTGGACTCACAAGTGCTTGAATGCCTGTGATTAATTGATTGCTGTTAATCTCTGGAAGACGTCTCTAGTGATGCACTGCTGGGTTATATGCTTTTCTATATCTTATTCAACGTTATTATTAAAAAGTTTAAGACATGGAAAATCAGTTTTTCAAGTATACCAGGGAAAGAAGGCTGGGAAGGGAGCAATTTGTTAGAAGATAGGAAGATGGCTTATAAATCCTTTACGAGCTGCAAGTATGGCTGAAACAAAGTACAGAACAAAAGAGTTGTGACTCTACAGCAGCTAATGCAGTAGTAACATCTTCTGACCATAATTTTGATGTAAGCCAGAGGTTTGATAAATCTACTAAAAGAACAAGTTGGACTGTAGGCTGTAGGAATTCACACTGAGAAGTTTCTGAGTCACACTGTTCAGCCCTGAAAGACCACAGCTGGAAACCACATCAGGAGAAGAAGGTGGAGGGAAATGATGGAACAGGAGGGGAAGGGCTGGCAGAATGTGCTGTATTTCGGATATCTGAGGAGCCAAAATGCAGAAGAGAAAGCACCCCCCAGTACTCCCAGAGCACAGAACACTATAAATTCTGGTTTCAAAAGGAATAACTTTTTAACACCATCAATGATTAAAAAGGGCAATGAATTACTTCATTAGGTAGTACATTCCCCTTTGCTGCAAAGTCTCTGCATTGATGAGAAGCAGCCATTTGCCAGAGATGGAGAGGAGGTCTTGTCTCTGAGTAGAAGCCTGGACAAGGTGATTTTTAAGATTCCTTATGTTTTAGATGGGTTCTCTTAAAAACAGAATGTGAGAAAAGGGTTGGATGCAGGAAGTTAACCGGGGAGGCGATATCAGGAAGTGAGCGAGCAGGGAGAGTGAAACAGGGACAGAAGAGCCAATGAAACACACTGAGTAGGCTGTAGCTGTGTGCAATGGGGTTCGCTGCCGCTGGAAAGCCCCTGGAACCACGGAGCCCGCACTGCAGAATTACGCTTGAAAGAAGGAAGACAGGACAGTTATCTATCAAATTCAAACCTCATTAGCTGAGGGCTGCCCCTGGGGCTGTTAACTCCTCCACACTTCCCGTCCGCAGCCAGCTGCCTGGGAAAAAGTTCCTCCACCTTCTTCTCCTGACCTAGTTTCCAGCTGTGCTCTTGAGTCTGAGTCAGAACAGACGAGAAGCACTGGGCTGGGAGTGGGAGCTGCCGGCATGAAGGGCACTGTCGCTTGGGCTGCCACTGAAACCCAGGGGGCTACAGGGATGTAAAAACAGGGGAAAAGAAAATGCTACCCTGCCTTCAAGTCTAGGATTTTTGTGCTTTAAAAAGGGCAAGAGTCCCCAGCATTGCTTGCTATAGCTCAGGTTCTAGCAGAAGTTTCTAGCAGCAGAAATAGGGAGGAACACTGTGTTGTGACACAGGGAAACAATTTCACATCATACGTTGTGCTCAGGAGTTGACGAGAGATAAAAATCGTAACACATAAAACCAACCATATCATTTCACAAATAACTCCCCTGAAAAATCAAGCAAACCCACTTAGCCAGAGATTTACTTCCCATTTTTGATCACTTCTCTGTCACACATTTGCACATTTTAACATCTATAAAATTGGCATGTCATAATTTAATTGGCAGTGTTATTCTTTCTCAGTGGTATATAAAATAATGATGCTTCTTACAAATTATGGTGTTTTAGATTTGATGAAATATGTTATTCTTGATATTTTCAACTTAAACTGATATTCAATTCATATAAAATAATGATGCTTGTTCTAAATTATGGTGTTTTAGATTTGATGAAATACATTATTCCTGATATTTTCAACTTAAACTGATACTCAATTCCTTTGCTGGCCAATTCAAGACCAAAATAATTCCCTTTCACCAAAGCTTAGATGAATCTCAATTTTACCATATTTTTCTCAGAGAAAAACAGAAATTTAAGGAAATTATAATTACCACTGATTAAATGTAATTAGAAAACTGTGCATAAAAGAAAAAAAGAGACCTAAAGAATCACTGTTATTTAAAATGACTGATGATTAATGATAAGGCACACACCAAATGAAGAGAGTAATAAGCAAGATTCATGAACGGCTTCCTAAGATATTAGTTAAATTTTACACAAAGGCAATATTCATTTTAGATTTCCTGAGAGAAGTCATTCCTAATGAACAGTTTTAAAAGATAGCTAACTTTCTAACAAAGAGTGCCAGAGAATGAAAGGGTGCAATTAAAGCATTTGCTTGTGCTTATCCCCTGACTTCCCTGCCACTCGTTCCAGAATAAGTCTGAGAAGCAGACAGACCCTGTTTGATGCACATCCTGGAGAGCGCCTCCTTGGCAGCCAGCACAGAGGGCGCGCTGGGTTAGTTTAGGAAGATGATACACAACCCTCCAGGAAGAGACTCAAGAGGCGACAGGCAATTGCCACACACTGGGCATATGGAAAACTTATAGATTTTCAGAGAAACCTGAGACTCGGGAAGGAGTATCTTTGTATAAGGTAATTCTTCTATAAGTTCTTTCTAAAAGTTACATCTAAGTAACTAGTTTACTCTAAGCAAAAGCACATACTAGCATTTTAAAGCCCAGAGACTAACAGATAAAAACCACGTAGTGGTTTCTTGACCCAGACAATAGAGGTGAAATATCGCCAAGTTGCCATAACACCTTGTGGAATTAAGAGATCATCATTTCTATAGTCAGACAAACTTAATTTTATGATACGCCTTTCTAGATATTCTTCAATATCCACGTCCACTAGTAGGTGTATTTATATCACTGTTATATAAAGCAAAGCTAATGCCAGGGATATAGAATGACTTAACTGAAAACACACAGTCCTGAGTAGAGAAAACTCCGGTAAAAGCTTTAAAAATTATAGAAAAGTCAGTATGCCAGATTTATAAGTATCACGGAACATTTTTTCGTAAGACATTTATCTATAAGAAACATACAAAAGTTAAAACATCACCTCTACAGCTTCCCAGGCCCATTTCCTGTACTTTGGATCATGAGTCAGTCGCCACATATACATGTAGGTCTCAATAACTTCTGGCCGTAAGATGTAGTATTTTTCATTTTGCCTTGTAGCAATGGCTTCAACACCACCATCAAATCTGAAAGCTTCTGGTCCCAGTTTCATAACTAAAGGACATGCAAAGGTGAACAAGGGTTACTGTCTTGGACAGCGCTTAGTGTCTGTAACTTAAATGAAACTAGAAAGTACAGGCTCCCCTCAGTATCTGTGGGGGATTGATTCCAGGACTCCCAGTGCATACCCAAACCTGAGGATGCTCAGTCTAGTCTCATACAGAATGCCGCAGTATTTGCATATAACCTATGCATATCTTCCCATGTACGCTAAATCATCTCTAGGTTACTTATAATACCTAATACAGTGTAAATGCTACGTAAATAGTACTACTGTACTGTTTATGGAATAATAATAAAAAAGTCTGCACATGTTCAGCACAGATGCAATCATCCATTTTTTTTTTTTTTTTTTAAAGAGATAGGGTCTTGCTATGTTGTCTAGGCTCCCTTTGCACTCCTGGGCTCGAGGGACCCTCTTGTCTTGACCTCCCGAGTAGCTGGGACTACAGGTGCATGCCACCATGCCCACCATGACCATCCATTTTTTTTTAAAGAAAATTTTTGATCCACAGTAGGTTGTCTCAAAAGAGACACTAAGACAATCATTTTAAGGAATAGTTATAAATATCACATAATATATAACGTTTACTGTACTTTTAAAATGTAGTCATCTAAATGAGACCATTTTAGAATATGGCAACAATCTTTTTTTTTTATTTAGCCCTCATTTACTTAGCACCCAACAAGTAGGTGCAAGGTACAAGACATCTTTTCAGTTAGTAGGAAACTCAGTGGCTGAGATTTCTAAGTCATTTTATCACAAAAGGCTAGTTATTTAATCTTTGTGTTTCAAATTCCTATAAGAAGGAAGCCAGACTCATACTATTTCATGAGGATACAGCAAAGATTAATAATGTTTTATTAAATGCTAAGTTTCTTTTTGCGCTGAGACAGAGACCCTCACCCAGTGTTATCTGTCAAAAGCAGAGGTCAGTAAATTAGGCTGGCTTAACCCTTTTGTGGCCTGGATTTTTGTTTCTTGGCAAACTAAGGGGTAGATATTTTCAGGTAGAAAAGTCTTGCCTTTTAAGGTAAAAATACGAATTCCTGTAAGATATGAATCACGATCATCAAGTTTCATAGGCACAGTGGATATTCTTTTGATGGCAGCAATGACAAAGTTCCTTACTGAATGAAATCAAAGCATGTGGGGTTAGACTGTAAATGAAGAACAGCATGTACTCACACGTGCGATTGTAAGATTCATGACAGGTACGGGCAATTTCAGCCCCGAGTTTAAGGTAGTGTTGAGCCAGGCTTTCGGGAGCTCCATCAGCCCCGAGGGCAAACATGCCTCCAGCAAAGCAGGTCAGGTGGCCCATCTTGTGCTCCAGGAGGCCCCCTTTCCACTCTGCGATGTAAGTGAGGCCACTGCTGGACTTGCGAATCAAGTGAGTCTCAATGGCCTTAAAAAAAAAAAAAAAGCCTTATTGTTTTAAACATTTTGTAATCTCTTCTCAAATTTATACTAAAAACACAGTCAACATTAAAAAGTAAAGAACAAAACATGACTCACAATTTGAGTTTCATGTTACAAATCTAATTCAACCTGAAATTTTATGCTATCGCTTTCTGTTTTCTTCCTCTAGTCTATGCCTTATTTGTTTGGTTAGTTAGAATTAAGGTTACTGGGTCAGCCCAGTTGGTTTTGCTTCGTTCCATGACCAAACACTTGTATTGCTCATACCCCATAAGCTGCCCCCTTCTCAACGGCAGGCCACTGGTGCAGTGGAAATAGTTGGTTTAGTGCATTTTCATTTTCACAAATGGAGAAACAACACGAAGCCCAGACCCTAATGTGGATGAAGAACAGAACATATTTGTGTATGAGATCCAGGCTGGTGGCATTTCCTTAGGCTCTGAGGGTGGCAAAACAGAGTGGCAAAGAGGAGCTGTTCTGGAGTCAGAGTACTTGGCTTCAAATTCCAGCTCTGACACTCTCTGTAATTTGTGGGGTTGGGAAATTTGCTTACTATATCCCTAAATCTCGGCATCCTTATCCGTAAAATGGGAATGATAGTATCTCCTAAGAGGCCTCTGCAACATTTTCTTTAAAGAGCAGTCAAGTACTGTAAGTGGTTGTTGATAAAGATCATTTATCACTATCATTTACATCGCCAAGGGGTAACACTTGAATCATGTTCCTTCCTAATAATTCTATTAAAAAATAAAGTAGTCGCTCATGCCTATAATCCCAGCACTTTGGGAGGCTGAGATTAGAGGATTGCTTGAGGCTTGAAGTTCATGACTAGTTTGGAAAATAGGGAGACCCCGTCTCTACAAAAAAAAAAAACTAAAAAAATTAGCCTGGCATGGTGGCTTGCGGGGAACGTGGCCAGTGCTCCCCGCAAAAAACCGGGTCCCTTTGGTAGAGTTGCAAGGGATAAGAAAATAATAGAGAAAAATGGAAAATGGAAAAAATAAAAGAATACACTGAGACAAAGATATAGTTTTATAAGT